>NQII01002240.1:198969-230766 GCA_002778355.1 Clitarchus hookeri | reverse complement strand
GGGCGGGATATGGGGGGGGGGAGGAGGAGCCACTACTCTGCATTTTGCTCATGAACGGGTGTGTTATCAATTGCTCTGTGTCGGGTAGGGGGATGAAGAATGGTCTAAATAAATCCTGCTGGTGGGTTACTTTCACAGGAGGGGAGGGGGTAAATCCTGTTTTGGTCAAGCCCCTTCGCAGGTGGGGCTATGGATGTGAGTCCATAAAAAGAAAAAATGGTACGACCGTCCCTTCAGGACATAATGCTTGCTTACGGGGCCGGCAGTAGATTTATGCTCATTTACAGTATTTTTTTTTAGTGTATGTTGTTACTGCATCACAGCGCAGCACGTGCAGCACACACACTCTGTACCGTAGACCACTATTCTTATTAGGAGTTTCACTTGGGACAAAATAACTAACATACTCCCAGACTGTGTATATTCACTGTCACACACATGTGCTGGCTGTACTAGATCAGTGTGCTGCATTCATATGGTGTCTGAGTTTCTGCTGTACGAGGTAGGGATACAGCTGTTACAGATTGCAATGGCATGGGGATGAATGGGGGCACACAGAGCGAACCTGACGAAGTTTCTCCCATACAGCCTACTCTTCCCATAGCATGCTATAATTCATGTAGTAGTATGAACATTAGGTGATTTATTTGTGTCACTTTTGCATGAGAGGGCATTCGATCGACACGGGTCGCTCTTGTGTGTGCTGACCCATGAGTGTTTGCAACTGGCACTGACCATGCATGCCTGGCAGCTACATGTGGTCCCTGCAGCATGGTGTAAGGATGATGCTGTGATGGAATGCAAATAGTGTGCGGGGAGAGAGTGGCAGCACCACGAGTGAACATTGACGCATGCCATATTCATTGTAAAACTCAGCTGTCACAACACACGCCATACCCTACCCCCCCACATTCCACGGGGTGGCACACAGGACACATGTCAGCCATTACCGAGTGCGACGAAGGCAGGCCGGACCAAGGGAGGCAATTTACACGTGTCAAGGTTGAGGCATGGGTCCATTCCACCCACCACCCCGAACAAAACCACGTGAAATTTGCACACGCCGAAGAAATACCGAGATAGGCTAGAGATTTCCACCCACGAGGGAATTAAAACCCATGCTAAAGGTGAGATACACCAGAAAAAGAGCTGACAGCATTGGCAGGGGCTGCTGGCCCTCTCATCACCCCCTTCCCCCTCCACCTGCAAGAGTACCTGACACATGGAGGATGTGTCATTGTGCGGCGCCTTCCACCCCTTTCCCCCAACAAAGGAGGCACATGAACAGATCTGGGAAGGGCGACAGGAGAGTATAAAAGCCAATTTGCGGGACATGGAGGGGTCAGTCACATTAATAAGTTGAATCAATCCGTTCGGAGAGCAGTACAGTTCAGTTCAGTCAGCAGTATCACGTCGGACAGTTAGCAGTTGAATCACGCACCGAGAGAGGAAGTCAGTGCAGCAGTTAACCGAGGTCGGGAGATCGGACCCTGGCCAAATCAGTTGGAGCCGTCAGTCAGATTCATGAGTATCGGGACAGTTAATCAGTAACTCCGTGCACCGAGAGTCAGAATGTAGGGACAGTCGAGAAGTAATTTCCCGCGCCGTGGGGTGCCAGGCGAGAGTCAGTTCACAGAGACAGTCAGTCAGTGATACCCTGTCGCCGGAAAGCGACGAGTGGCAGGTGGCGCGGCGCTCGGAAGCGCCACACCGGGGACGTGCACAGAATCCGGCATCGGGAGCCAGATCGTGGACGTCAGCCGAGTCAGTTACAACCCCGCACCGGAAGGCGGAGTCCAGTGGTGAGTTTCAAGGAGGAGCACCACGTCGAGAGGTAGTAGTCCAGTGCAACCCCGCAACGAGAAGGCAGAGGCTGGGGTGGGGGCCCACCAGGGGTTCCTCGCCGGGACATGGTAGGGAAGTAAACAGTCAGTTACAACCCGATGCTGAGAACGGGAGTCGAGTGGTTAGCTTCAACGAGGAGTACCACGTCGAGAGGGAGTAGTCCAGTGCAGTCCGGCACCGAGAAGGCGGAAGTCGGGTGGGGGCCCGCCAAGGGTTCATCGCCGGGACGAGGGAGACCGTAGGTCGAAGCCGAAGGAGGAAGCCAGCTGAGTACAGCACGCCAACGACAGCCAGTCCGAGGGCCTGTAAAATGGCCACCCAACTCACCAGACCTCAACTACTGCCGGAACAACAACCAACCAATAAAGACAGATAAGTACCAATATCGCCACTCAAGGACATGTCCTGTCACCTAGTGTCCTCCAAGCTGTCGGAAACGTAGCCATAGCACTGTAATCAGCTCTTCAGGCTCACACTCGCAGGGTCAGTAACATATGAGTTAATTTTCGGCACAAAGTGCCGAGAAAGTATGCGTAATTCCCGCAAAAGTGCCGGGAATGTATGTATAAATTCCCAGTCAAATAAACCTGTTAAAACCAAGATGTTATGAAGTTATTGTTTGATATAACCAATTCAACATTCCCAGGCGTCCTTAGTGTGCGCCAGAAAAACAAACTCAGATCCTATGAGCCACCCCGTATACCACAGGTGGGGATTAGCGTCAACCTTTTAGCTTTTTATTTGTATGTTCGCTATACTGTGTGGGTACTCGATCGATACATCTCGTGGATGCATTAGGCTAGTTATGAGGCATGGCAATATCGTGTTTTCAGGGTAATTTAGCAGTATGGAATTTGTCCCATACGTTCCCTCCTGACTGTCCGGTGTCGAGCAGTCTGTAGCATGTTCCGCCTGACTGGCTAGTCAAGACAATCAATTAAGACCTTCTTCGTTAGGTTTTCTCCATATCTTCCACAGTCAAGATGGATTTTGGTTGTTCCTCCTTTCCATTTTTCAATTATTTCGCGCCATATTCGCAGCCATCATCCATTTATTCTTTATCTTCCACATTACAGCCATCTCTATTGTCTAACGCACTTACGATGCAGCCACCTGCGTTACAGTGTGGATTCTGTAATCGTGCTTTCGCCGATCGGACGAATGGCTTGCGCCATGAATGTAACTGTCAGCTTAGCCCCATTCCGGTCTGCATAATAACAAAATATGTGTGATAGGTGTTGGAAGACATTTTCCTGCACTGACAAACTCGCCAATCATCTCGTAACATGCACAGACCAGATCAGACAGCGGGCAAATACATACTGAAAGTTCTGCAATGAGGTTATCAACCACACTAGAGATGCATGTTGCCACGAATGCGGCTGCTGGGTGAACCCCAATGCCGAGACTATCGAGTGTAAGAACAGTGGAGGCAGTTTACATGTGCTGACAATCTGCATGCACACAGTGTCAGGTGTAATGGCACCACCACCCCACTGCCAGCAAAAAGAGCATGCGTGAGGGTGTCCATGTCTGCCTCCCAACCGGGGCCATCCAATGCACCACAGGCTTGCTCACAACCCACTAGTCGTCCACGGATAGTTGCTGGCGCCGGGGACATCAATGGCAATGGCTTTGTGGAATTGGCAATGTCCTTCAGAGGCAACTTAAGGACTTACGTTGCTGTGAGTAATAGTGAATCGGCGAAAAATATATGTACATATTTGGGCTCCATATGGCAAAATCTCATCAACCAGTTAATCCCAGAAGTCAATGTCCATGGTTCCATCAAATTCAATCTTTGACTGGATTGTGAGTATGGGAAGCTCGGGCCTCATGACGATGAAATGGACCAGATAGCCTTCAAGTCTAATAATGACATTATTTAATACCTCTAATATTGAAGAAGCTGTTGACTCCAACATACACAATATCTGTTAGGATGCTGAAGAGTACCAGGGGAAGGGAAGTGGATGGATGTTTCATCGTGGATAGATTTGCCAACCTCCATCAAGGCGAAGAAGGCAGTCATTAGGCCACGGAATAGCAACAATAAAAAATTGCTTTAAGTTGGCCATTCTTGCCCGATTCGTGGAAAGTGGGAACCTCGAGCATATGAATCAATACTACCATGAACTTGAGGGGAAGTTTAATTTTGATGGTCTCGCCTTCCTGACCCTGCTGAAACAGATCGATATTTTTGAGAGACGCAACCCCAGAATGTCCTTGAATGTTTATGCCTTGGACGAGTGACTGAAAGTCATACCGGTACATGTAGCCAGAATGGAACAGGCTCAGCATTTTGACCTGTTGCTCGTGACCGATGACACAAACAACAACTATACTTATGTTCAGAGTTGTGTCATCCCATCCATTCCCAGGTTACTGCGCACAATGATAGTATTCATATATACAAGTGTTGCTTCACAATCTATGATGATCAACCATGAGTATCAGGACTGATGGGTATTCATTGTCTCCAGCAGCATAAGCAGTACTGCAACTCACATATGGCAGCATATGTGCAAATGCCACACCAAATGGAAGACTAAGTGTCCTAAAATTTAAAAACTACCACAATGCATAAAGTTACCCATTGTGGTATATGATTTCGAGGCTTTACTCAAGCTGATCCATACCTGTACTCCGAACTCGTCCCATGCGTACACTTATGCATACACGCTGCATGAGGCAAATAGTTACTACCTGTATGTACATGTGGATTACGATCGGATACCAGCACAACTCACTACTTCACTGCCGACCGAACCGGTTATATATGTAGGGGAAGATGCGGACAAGCACTTTACAGAGACAATAGTGTCTATAGGAAAACAGGTTAAGGACATTTATGAAACTTCTACAGCTATGAATCCACTGACACAACCCAGAGGGCAATGTACTACCAGACAAGAGACTGCATGTATTGTAATACTACGTTTACACAGGTGAATTACAAATCAGAGACCATGATCATTTTTACAGGACAATACATTGAACCGGTATGTAATCAGTGTAACATTCTACGTCGCCGACCGAAGAAGCTGGTCGTATTTTTTGATAATCTCTGCTATGATGAGAATTTTATTCTTAAATAGCTGGCATACAATACATGAGACATCTTCATTATCCCACATAGTGAAGAGAAAATGATTATGTTTTCCAAACAGCTGGGTAACTGATTTGCCATTAAGTAAGTCGATATGAATCGCTTCATGGCTGCAAGTCTTGCTTCACTGGCTCAGAACCTTTCTACAGACAAGTTTGCAAGTATAAAGAAATTTTTCAGCCCCGATGAGGTCCCATTGGTGATGCGCAAGGGAGTGTATCCGTACAGCCACATTACCGATCTTGTCACACTGGAAAAACCACAGATACCATCGCAACAGTCACTTTACAACCGCCTCACCTACAGCAATATTACTGATGAGTCTCCCAGTGTTCTAGTTCGATGCCATGCTGCATATGAAAAAAGTGGAACTCGAGCTGCTGGGGGACTATGCCATGTACCTGTTCCTTGAGTCAGTCATCAGAGGCGGTGTTTAGAGTGTATGCTGCGATACTGTGCTGCCAACAACAGGTACATGGAAGGTGATCACGAAACCAACAAGCCGGACACATACCTGCAATACGTCGATGCAAACAACCTCTACGGATGGGCGATGAGTCTGCTATTACCGCTATGTAATTTCAGGAGAAGTGAAACTAACATCGACATCATGTCCATACCTGGTGATAGCGATGTCGGCTATATTCTAGAGATTGATATTGCGTATCCTGCAGCCCTGCATCACAACCACAAGGATCTGCCCTTCCTCCCCTTGAAGCAGTGTCCACCAGGCTCGAAGCTAAGGAAGTTAATTACTATGATCGAGGATAAGGAACATTACATCATACATTATACGACTCTGAAGCAAGCATTATCCCACGGCCTCCAGGTGACGAAGATGCATCGTGTCCTCGAATTCGTGCAGTCACCATGAATGAAACCCTACATAGATCTAACTACAGAAAAGGGGAAAGCTGCCAACGATTTCGACCGTGATTTCTTCAAGATTGCCAACAACTCTGTGTTTGGCAAGCTAATGAAGAACAAAAGGAAGCGACAAAGAATGAAACTGGAATGCAGTAATATGAGGATAAGGAAACTCGCAGCGAAACCAGTGTACAAGGACAGAACCATTTACCACGAGAAACTTGTCCTGATTCAACTAGAAAAGGAGACTATTTTATTAGATGAACCTATATATACTTGGTTCTCTGACCTCGACCTCTCCAAAACCGTAATGTATCGCTTACAATATGTGGTTAGACGACGATATGGTGATCGATGCGACTTGGTATATACAGATACCGATAGCTTCGTCTATTCTTATCACACTGAAGATTTTTACCGGGACCTAGCTACTGATCCTGCGTTCAGTGCTGAATTCGACATGTCTTGCTACCTTGTCGATCATCCCTGCTACTCCTTAACCAACACCAAAGTGTTGGGGAAGTTTGAGGAATAGTGTTGTGGAGCCATTATGATCGAATTTGTTGGGCTACGGGCAAAATTGCATAGCTACAAGTGTAAGAGAAAAATAATTAAGAGGGTCAAGGAAATACACAAATGCATTGTTAAAAACAAGATTCTCTTTGAAGATTATATGTGTGTCCTGCACTAGCAGTGTACGATGCGGGTCAATGTACATACCATTTGTTCTCACAAACATGTTCCCTACAGTGAATGCATTAATAAGTTGACTCTGTAATGGAAGGATGATAAGAGATGCACACTGGATGATAGAATACATACTGTACCATATGGATATATTGAATGACTTATGAGTATTTATTAATTGGATGATATTGCTTCCATTCCCATACTCCTCCGTCCACCCTCCTCCTCACAATTGTTTGACTTAAACTTGCAGTTGAATGTCACTGCTTTTTTTAATTGTTCCGGCGGCATACTGTAGCTCATGCAAAATGTATTTATAATCTTGTCAGGTGTGTTGTCGTTGTTGCTCATTGTGACTGGTGACTGGTGCAAGAGGTGTTATTTTTTCTTGTCAGGTGTGTCACCGATATGTCCTGCTCTGTGCACTGTTTCTGCAATCACTCATGTGCGTACTTGTGCACTGTTCCCATTATGTGTTTTTTTTCAGCAGCATTCTTTAAAACATGCAAGAGCCATATTCCTCCTGTCAGGGATGTTGTTGTTGATGGATGGTGGCGCTGTTGAATGGTGGCACGCTGTAGCCTGTGCAAGTGATATTGTCAGGCGTGTTACCGATATGTCGTGTGTATACTATTTCACATTCCACAATCGCTTATGCACGTACTTGTGCACAGGATTTGCCATCTATGTTGGGTCTCCGACCTGGGGTTTATAGCCAATTTGTGGGGGACTCAGTGCCTATCCTAGCGCGGGGTTGTGAATGTGATATGGTATTCGTATCACACTAGCATTGTAATAATTGGTGGTCGAATCGTACTTGTATTTACTGTTTATTTCAGCGCTGTCCCCCACCCCCTACCCAACGACACTTTTCTCTTCATCTACCTCTACTTTACTCTTCCTCTGTGGCTGTCATATTTCTGTGCGTTCCTTTGTCCGATTCATTTTTTTTTAGGTGGGTTGATTTGTCCGTTCACAGCTTCGTAAGCCACCAGTGCACTATGCTTGCGACGCCACTGGTGTTTTTTATACGCACATATGTACAAGACTTGTTTGCGTATAAGGAACAAATTCCAGGTTGTGTTTTTGCTGGCGTAGTGTATTACCCCGGTCCCAAGCCCATGCGGACAGTGAAGTGTGAGAGCGATGCTTTTGAATTTCATCCTTGCGAGAGTGAGAGCGACCACGCTGCTGCTGATGAAGTCGTGTTCCTGCAGTTAGTGTTTTTTTGATCAAACAGCTAGTTGTTACAGAAAATCACCCATGTTTCCCCGCTCACGCGCATGACGGCTTCGCTTCGCACTGCGCGGACAAGTTGAAGGTACAGAATTGCACCTGCACTTGCTGTGCAATATGGCTCTGTACGGATGCATATAACATGACCTGCCCAAAAATTTTTATGTATGTAAATCTGATTTTCTAAATGATAGAATGACTGTTTTTTTACTGCTATTAATTTATATATCACTTTTACACATATAGATAGGTGTGTGCGTGCGTGGTGCCTGCAGTTTTTTTTTTCGCGATGACAAGTTTATTATCTGGGAAGTGCGTGGATCGATGCGATCCCTCACGTCTGCGGCATTATTTGAGTTCCGAAACAACTGCCAACTAAAAATAATTCCCAGTGCTCTCCCCGATGGTAGCGAGCCCCTTCAGGCGACGAGTGAATCAACACACACAAAATGGCCACATAGATACCAGCGCTCCTAGCTGCGCACCGTAGAATTTTACACTCTCTGGCGGCAAGCACGAAAAGCAAGAAAAGCAAAAAAGCAAGAACTTAAGCACACACTGGTGGCGGGAGCGCGGAAATAAAAGATGGCCGGCTACAGCAGGCAACGGTGATAAGGGAACATACAAGAAGGAGAACGCGAAAAGCAAGAGAGAGAGGAAAGGGGTGGGAGAGAGAGCGCGACAGGTAGAAAGGCCAGTGTGTGAGAAAAAGCATCGAAATGCAAGGAATGATAGAGCAGGAGGGAAATTCCAAGGAAAAAGGGAATTTCCGAAGGAAAAAAGGGAACAAACAAGATAACCGCTACTGACGAGGAATGACAGAGCAGGAGGTTTTGGCGTCACGTCATCCAATATGGCCGCCAGTTTGTCCCTTCGTCCCCAGTTCTCCCTATTTCCTAGTATTATTTTATTTAATTACTCCTCCTTCCCCTAGAGAACCAGGCTATGCCCAGAGACTTAGGGAAATTAACAGTACGTTGAATCTTAACATAACAGTTAACAACCATTGTCTCTAGACACTGTTTATATATAGGTTTTCACATGCGAAACAATACTACATTCATAAGGGTACAATTCCAAACAAAAAATATTCTTCATTGCAGCACCTAAAAGGTGTGTGACAGAAAGGGTTAAAAACGTATAACTGGTTAGCGGTTAAGGGGAATTCGTCGATGTGATTTGCATTTATATATTTATACTCACAAATAGTGGTGTAAAAAAAGGCGATAATAACGTCATTTTTTACACCCGAAATTTGGGAAAGGATGCCAAAATGTTACCATAAATAAGCACTACTATGTTTAAGTGTCTAGAAATAAATTTTTATAAAAATTAGATTTTTGCAGTAATCACTGGTAAAAATGAATTTTTGATTCATGTAACATCTTCCCTTTGAAATTACAGACGATTTTATTTATTACGCAAATTAAGGTGTATATTAGCGAAAAACCAATTTATAACGCTAGGAAAATTGTAAAGAAATAAAGGGGTACACACAAAGGCTTGCACGCCTACCCCCTTCCCCATCCTATTTTACACTCTCTCTTAAGTTCGCGCAGTTGTTTAGCCTCTGAAATTACATTTCAGAAGGAGCATATAAATTTTGGATCGACGCATGAATAAAACGATCAGGTCCATAGTAACAGTATGAGACAACTTATTTTCGCGAAAATATTTCGTGGCTAGTTTTATTCCAAAACACTTTAGTTCAGATTCATTTTTTTATTTCACGATTTCACTGTTCAACATTTTTTAGCGTCTGCCCACGTACCACTGATGTTTGGTATTGCAGTAACCTAATTCTGACTGCGCCAGTGAGTAGAGAAATATCCCTACAGAGACATGCGGCAAATCTGCAGCTAGAGTAGATAGTACACAAAGACGAAATGGCGTGGCCGTTCTTTTGAAATGCGAGTACCCATTCGCTGATTGGCTATCTGAGGTTCTGGGAACGGGCCTTTTGTCTTATTGGCTACTACATGCTGCGAAAGGTTCCGTATTAGCTGGCGGGTAGGTTACCAGGCGCTGATTGGCGAACGGGTTTCCAACATTTTGCTGGCAAGTGACACCATTTTGCTGGCGTGTGCTGCTAGAGTTCGCGGTGTAAGCAGTTGGTTCAAGTCTGTATTCTTGAGTACTCTGTACTACAGGCGTGCGCGTATAGGATATTAAAATCTAGGATGCGCGGAAATCTTTTCCGAAAATCGCGTGTTCCTTATCAATGGCGTGTGTGTTACATGTGATGGAAGGACACAAATTCTGCATTATAAAAACACCACAAGCAGGGCTGTCAATAGTGCTGAGTTAACTACTTTCGAGAGTAGGCGATATATGTCAAGGAGCGACGAAGGAGTGAAAAGATCAGGTGCTGCGACGCCAACCACCTGAACTGCTAAAGACAAAATGTAAACTGGTTCTGTCACGTAAAATGGCGCGAATACGAGAGGTCGAGAGGCTTTACGAATTGTCTGAACAAAATTTGCTATATGACTATCTGCTAACGAAGAGGACAGTACATAAGATAAACGTGCTCAAATAACAATAATTAACCGACCGTACTAGAAAGATTTTCTAATAATGAACCTCGTGGACAGATATAGTTGCGTTATTCGACGAGAAATTCTAACATTTTTCCTGTTCGAAAGGCACTGCATGCATGCAACTATATTAAATACAAATTGCTTTCAATTATAATATGTTGATAGCATCTATTTCGGCCTACTGAACACAACATAAATTAAAATATCGGGGTTGCTACGTCCTGGTTTATTTTCGAGAGTAAAAAATTATTTAATTTGTTTTCATTAGTGTAAAAATATCCTCCCGCGCTCTTTACAGGATACCCAAACATCATCTCGCACCACTACCTTTTTATCACATTCAATTATTTCTCTCAAACTTTCCTAACATCAAGCTTCATTCCTACGAAAGCCCCCGACTCATAAAAATTTGTTGGCTGTATTTTTCTCGTTCTTGCTTATTCTACTCACCTCAGCGAGCAGTAGCAGAAAGAGCAGAGCTGCTGCTACCCGAAAAGCACGCACACAAATACTTCCGGTAAAGCTAATGCAAAAATGCGCGAAGGAGCGCTAAAAGTGCAGAAAGCGCAGAAAGAGCGTACTACGCGAACACACTAAAGGTAGATCGACATGTACGGAGATAACACCGAACAGAACTTAAGCTGGGTTTACAATAGAAAACTTAAGCGATACATTATGCGTTATTTCGTGTGCAGAACAACTGATAGTGTGTTATCTTATGTAATGATTTCCAATGGAACTTAACAGGTCGTTCGCGTTGTCGAGATTTCCCTAAGCGTTAAAAGAAATAGTTATATTATATATCTCAAGTGAAACTTATGAGGCGGCGACCAATCAGAACAGAGCAGTCGGTGCTGTTGGCGGGAAACTGTTATTTACAGTTATGTAAAGTATACAAAATATTTAAAAGGCGTTTGTGTGCACATGTTTACAATTATATTTGTTCGCAAAAATAAGCTTCTCCGATAGAAAATGTCGGTTTTGAAGTATGATTTGCTTAAATATGGTTGTGATATACAATGTTAGGTTAGGAACAAAAGTAAATATGGCAGGCTTGTCGCCTGTTTCCATTAGCTGAAATTAAGTATTAAAGCATTAATTGGAAACTGCAAATACAAAAGACGTGTTTCCGTAAGTCAGATCAGCGCTTACTGCATAATTTTTAACGCACAATTATTTTATTGTAAACCCTGCTTTAGGGTTGTTCACATGCAAGATTTTTCTCCGTTAACATTTTGCTCTTTGGTTGTAGGCTTTTTGCTACTTTGCTATTTCGTTCGTTATTTTAAATACTGTTTCCAAATTATATGAAGGACAACAAAGTAAATGCAGTCAGGTTTCTACTTTTTTTAAATTAATTCCATTGGGGTACGAATTTTTACAAAACTATTTTCAAGAGACTGCAATTTTGTTTTATACTTCCGACAATACTTTACAGTTTAAGTGCTACCTACCTATTCATTTTCAAAATACATTTCTCTCAAGACCTTGCTGTTAAGAGGCGCCCAAATTTCTTCACTCTTCAAACTACATTTATTTAATACAAATGGGAGAGTAAAATTAAAGTTTATGTTCAAATATTTTACTAAAAATACATTCATACACTGAATTATTCTCTACTATTACATAACACAAGTTTATTAGCCAAGAAATGAGTTGTATAAAATACGTGAACCAACTGACTTCTGGGGAATATCAGCTACGTCTGCTCTCTCCGCGATCAGAAATTTCGGCGTGAGCTCAAATGTTTGGCGTGGCTCGTACGGAAAACGAGGACGATTTCAGATTGGCTGTTCTAGTTTACCGCTCTGTCTGTTCGGCGTTGCCAACGTACATGTGAACCAGGCATGAATTTATCAAACAGGCAAGCTGGTTAGCTTAACTGTCTCCTGCTACCTTGGACGTGGTATATCCACGGAAAATGATCGCGTAACGGGGGAGGGGGGATGACAAGGGCCTGGAATGCGCCGATAGCCAGGCAGGGACAAAGGAGCGTGGAAGGGCTAATAACCCTCAAGGACACTGCGTGACAGGTAGACACCTCCGGTCGTCTATTATATCTCCTGCCTTTACTGCCGAGAGTAACCGTCGGCCTCTATCAAAAGTTAAGCACAACATCAATTTCGTGTACGTAAGAAACGTCTGCATATAACATGTATATAACAAGTATTATTGATACTGAATGCTTAACCAATCATGCACGACTAGAAATTTGCTTGGTTTTGGCGAAGTAGCTGCATAACTTAGATTATGCGTAGTTTTCAAATGTGTAAAAAAAAAACTAAGATTTTCAGTTAGAATATTTAAATATATTAAATTATTTCCTATTCTTCCCTTCTCCTGCAATTATATTTGTTAAAAGCCTTATGCACAAGACCCGAAATAAAATATCGCTCTTTCGTACTTGTATACACGTCGCGTATGCTTCTTACACGAGGGGCCGCGGTGGTATAGTGGTTAGACTACTTGCCTCCCACCTAGGCGAACTGGGCTCGATTTTCAGAGGGCTCGTTCCCGGATTTTCGCATGTGGGGATCGTACCGGACGATGCCGCTGGTTGGTGGGTTTTCTCGGGGATCTCCCGTTTCCCTCGTCCCTGCGTTCTAACACTGCTCTATACTCACCTCACTTCACCCTCATCGGCTGTCAAAACTTCCATGTTAAGAAGCGCAGCAAATCTCTTCACTCACTTCTTACACGACACGTACATGATGACCATGAATCGTGTCATAAAATATACTTACGTTCATTTTTATACTTACAAGTTCATTACATACACATTTTTCATCGTGAAGACTTACGACAGCCACGGGCAATCAAAAAATGGCTANGGGGGAGGGGTGCTAAATTTCTATACAATTTTAAGTAGAAAAACTGCTCGAAAATTTCATGAATTGATTTTGGATCACGAGTCCTGTGTAAACTGGAGTCACACCAACTTGTTTATTTGTTTCTTTCTTTTAGGGAATTTTATTATAGGGACGTTTTACAAGCATTATTCTGTCACAAGCGTCACTGCTGGTTTGTTGCTGCCTTACAGAGCTCTGGTTCAGTCACAAAAGTAACACACAGTTTACCTGGTCACAAAACGAATTGAGGAAAATTCCGACCCTGAGTTACAGAACATGTTTCATATTGTATTATGATACACACAAGGGCAGCGGCAAAATACCCGACCATAGAGGGCTCCGGACCACAGTTCACTGGTGCGAAGTGCCCTGGATTCAAAAATTTGGTAAGGCTTAAATGTATGTACACTTTTTGGGAATGCATCAGGGTAATTAAGACTGTTCGAGAGCCAACATTTTTTCTTTACATTTTGAGTACATTTTATGGTTTCGTGGCACGGTATCGATGATAGTCAAGTCATTTAAAAAATAACATTTATGATTTTTCTCAACCGTAAATATGAGAATTTTAATTTAAAATATTGAATCTTACAGGTAGGTAAGGTAGTTCGGCATAATGTCTCGTCGACAGCAAGGTCATTAGTGACGGTGCAAGCTGCACAGGGAGGAGGGATTGGGGAAGGCAATGGCCTTTGTTAAGGACACATCCCAGTGATTTCGGGAAATAATGGAAAACAGAAATAAGGACAGCTGGACCTGGAATCGAATCCGGGTCCTCCCAAACGCGAATTCAGTAAGTTACCACTGCGCCACCTCGCTCGTTTTGAATCTGAAATATTTCAAAAAGTTGTAATATCACGAAGTTTGGGCTCAAGTTAAGTTTTTTATTGAAGTCACAGGAGTGACATGTTCCAGTGTCTGAAATCTGAAACTCGGTTCACCAAAGGCAATGACTTAACTTCTGGTTAAATTTAATTAAAACATTTTCTCGGACGGGTGAACCGCGTAACCAATTTCCGAGACATAGGGGAGACCGAGGAGAGTTGTGACAGATGTGAGTTGTGACATAGCCGATTTCTCAGAACTTATGGTAGTTAGCGAGCTGGCAACGTCGCACGTCTCATTCATTGTCGACCCCCCGCTTGACGCAGTGCGCGCCGGTGACCTGTGCGGGACGGTATTCTGTTTACGACGTCAGCTCGGAAGAAAATGCCAAAAGTAAGTTTGTAACCAATATTTGCATATCGTATTAATTGATACATATTAGGATAATTGCAATGCAATATTCAAGCACTGAATATTTAACTGTTAGAATATGGCATTACTTATCTAAAATCAATTCGTGTTTAGAGGTTATAAGCATGAGTTGGCTAAACCGCGGGTTTTGCGCACCAAGGTNGCGCGGGTTTTGCGCACCTAGGCGAGTTGTGACAAGCTGTCACAACTCTCCTAGGTATACTCACAACTAGTTTGTTTTGGTTGTAAACGTATTGTTTGGTGTGACTTTGCATACAAAGGGCTTATTTTATTGTTTTTGGATGCCTAACCAATGCGTGCGGAAGACGAACAGGGGCTTGGCCAGTATAGACATTTACGAACTAGCCTATGAAGAGGTGACTTTACGAGGGCAGAGTCTTCGAACTGCTGCTAGTTCGTATAATCTAAACTACATGTCACTGTCTCGATTTTAAAAAAGAAAACATCTGTAGGACAAAATCCAGCACTGAAACCTATATCTGTCGGGTCCCAAAGGCAGAAATTTTTACCGACGAGGAAGAAAAGACTTTATGCGAATATTTGTTGAATTGCGCTGCTTCCAATTATGGAATGACAACAAAAGAAACAAGAAACTTGGCCTTCAGTTTAGCAAAGGAGCATAAAAAAAACTATTCCAAAGTCGTGGTATGAAAATGATATAGCGGGTGATGTATGGCTTAAATTATTTACGAAACGTCATCCAATCTTGTCCTTAAGGTTACCTCAGGCAACAAGCATAGCTCGCGCTACGAGCTTTAATAAAACCAATGTGAGTGCATTTTTTGACAATTATACAGGCATATTAAGCAAGTATTCAATTGATGCTAAAGATATATGATACATGGACGAGACCGAGATAACAACGGTTCACAAATCGGACAGAATTATTGCGCGACGGGGAGAAAAGCTAGTCAGCGCCATGACATCGGCAGAGAGAGGAACTCAAGTGACACTGGCTTTGGCTGGGAACGCCATAGGTAATTTGGGCGAATTTAATTGATATAACGCTCGGTGTTTTGTTTTGATCTCATAATATGTGCCAATAATTGTTGTATTAATTTTAATGATTATAATGATTTCATAAGACGGTTATTGTATGTAGTTTGCAGTATGTACCAAAGATCGAATAAAAAGGTAAAAATTGTGTTCATATGTCGGTTTACTTATATTACTAATTTTAATCACCAATACAATTAAAGTTTCTTCCATAAAATCGTCAAATGTACGTCTGTCACAACTCGCCTTAGCCTCTGTCACAACTTACCTCTGTAGTAGGAGAGTTGTGATACTAGACAGTGTTTGGGTTTTTAATTTGTTTCTCATGAATTATAACTATTTGTTTTATTTTTAGACTTGATTCCCATAGATTAAAGGGCAAAGTACCTTGAGTTAATAGAACTCTGATATTTAACTATAACTGATTATGATATGCTAGGAAACGTACAAAATGTCACAACACTCCTCGGTCTCCCATATATTGTAGTGACAATAATAGTAAAATTTTTAGTAGAAATACCACATTAACTAGATATCAGTAATAATCAACACTATAATTATAATAAAAAATATACGACTACTGAGCAGACTACCAACCACTAAAGCAGTTCAATTATTGAGGAGGGTTTAGTTATTGCATTTGAAAGTTTGGTGAAGAAACATAAACAATCAATGTTCAGATATAAGAATACAGGATGAGTATAAAATAATACCCCAACTTCGAAGGTATATAATATCAAAACCAAATAACCTACAACCTTGGTTGACCAATCAAATTAACCGTGGAACTGTGAAATTTGTTTACCATATCTTCATAAATGTTCAATGTGACCACCACGAGCAGCCCGAACGACATCTACGCGATAATCAAACTCGTTACACACACTTGTCAGCAAGTCCGGTGTTACGGTTTGGATGGCGTCCGTTATTCTCGTTTTGAGGTCGTCAATGTTAGCCGGCAATGGTGGACGAAACACTTGATCCTTTATGTACCCCCATAGAAAAAATCGCACGGGGTAAGATCAGGGCTTCGTGGGGGCTAGTGATGAAGAGCCTGGTCACCAGTTGCTCCTCGATCAATCCAGCGTTGCGGCAACGTCTCGTTCAGATATCCGGAAAAAGCTAAGTGCCAATGGGGTGGCGCACCATCCTGCTGGTAAATGAAGTCTCACGCCACCTCTTCTAACTGAAGAAACAACTACTCTGTAAGTATGTCCAAATAAGGGATTCCAGTAACAGTGGGCTCATGAAAAAAGAAAGTGCCAAAAACAGTGTCTTTGGATACAGAGCAAAACACGTTCACTTTGGGGGAGCGTGCTCGTGTTAGGCGGTTTCATGTGGAGGCTCCTGACCCCATATCCGCACGTTGTGCCCGTTCACCTTACCACACATGAAGGCATCATCTACCTCGTTCTGGGCACATAAAGGACACATCAGACCGTCCCCTTCACATTGACGTGTCGAATGCGTGCTTGCTACACACTCACCACCTCAAACCGAGAGTTACGAACGCCATCCAAACCACAACACCGGACATCCTGGCAAGAGCGTGGAACGAGTTTGATTATCGCGTAGATGTCGTTCGTGCCGCTCATTGTGGTCACATTGAACATTTATGAATGTATGGTAAACCGACTTCACGGTTTCAGGGTTCATTTGATTGGTCAATCAAGGTTGTAGGTTGTTTGGTTTTGATATTATAGACCTTCAAAGTTGGGGTATTCTTTTATTTCCAGCCAGTACATGCAGCTCAATTTCAAAACGCACAAGTCAGAATATAATAATAATTACAGTTGGCATTTAGCAGCGTAAGTAAGTCTTTTCACCTTAGGGAAAATATTATTCAATTTCCAATAAACCTACATTTCTCCCTTGTTTCTACTCCAATAATCAGCAAAGAACTTTTCTTGTCTCGGCTGCTCAGATTTATAAAATATTTAGGTAGAAGCATTAGATCTCTACTTCTGAAGGAAGTGTAGGCAAATGTTACAAGGGAGGCTTTATGGAAAGTGTTACGCAGAATTCTTAAACACTAATTTAGGGAAATCATATTAAATCGGGCTGCTGTCATCTGCAACTTATTTCAGTCTTTACTTATCTGTAACTGTAGTTATTATGGAGCAAGAAGTTCTTGTTTTTCATGATAGCAATTTAATTATTACCAGACAGGATATGCATCAACTCAGAGAGCCCTTTTCTGCAAATTGACTACGAGTATATGGGCATTCTTCTTTTACACCATTCGCACACCGGCGCCATAAAATAATGTCCTGAATAAATCTTTACTATCGGATCCACCATAAATAAAACTTTTTCAATATATTTCCAATGAGCTTCAGGATCCAAGACGCCGACTTAAAAGTTCTAAGACCAGAGACTATTTTTCAACACAGTCCAGTTTGAATTTGCCATAGCACTTCCAAAAATTCCTTTGCTAGATATTACATATTGTACTATGCAAACAGCTATCGATCGATGTTTACATTTAAATAGATTTCTTTAGCAATATGTTTAACACTGCAATCTTAAAAAGTTTCTTTAAAACATTAAATTAATTTAAAAATTCTGAAAATATCTCAATCTGTGGTTATACTCGACTCTAAAACGGCAATTCAACACGTAAACAATAAAATAAACAAACATTTGCAAAACATTACAAGCTCATAGACTAACTAAAAAACAAATAATTCTGCCAATAGAACTGTCATGCAAATATTAAATATAAACAATAAATTTGCAGTGGAAATAAAGTAAAAAAATTATAAGTGGGGCATAAATACCAGATTATCATACGTTACACTATGAAAAACCGAATTATTTCAGATAAAAGAATCTTCTGTTCCTTGACTTGGAATAAAAATTAATGTGTATCTTGAGTAGTCAAGAACTGGCGTAAACAGTAACATAGTAATTCTCCATTATTTCAATTAACGCGTGGATGCGAAACTTTGTCGAGTACTGCAGAGCGCACAACGAAGAGGTCTTCAACATCCACACCGGTGAAGAGAGATATGGATGGAGCTGTGATAGAATGCAAGGGCAGGGGGGAAATTGAGTACCCCGAAACCGCCTGCCAACGGAAACAAGGAAACCCGCCGGAAATCGAACGCTTTTTCACCGTCCTGGAAGGCGGTTGGTGAGCTAACTGCACCACTGCCGCCCACATCGAACGGTTGTGCCAACTGAGATTTTACGTCATACTGATTGATTTGATTTTGATTTTATAATGTCTTTATTTACACGATATTGTACACTGCACGGCAAGAACAAAGCAACGAGAATTAAAGAGTAGCATGCATGCCAGCGCAAATCTAACGCTCTTCTACATTTCGGACGTAAGGAAAAAGCGGTTGGAAACGGAGCGAATAATAAAGGGAAGGAACTCAATTAAGGGGAAACTAACCAAAACCCCTAGAGTTCACGTCATACTGTTTAGAAAGTTAGTTGTATCGGGAAAACAACCGTTCAGCGCTGGGACGGAGAAATCGGTAATCACAAGAGACTGCAAATTTCCCATTATTATTTGGCGAAAGACTAGACTTTAAGCACCCTTATGTATGCACTACATTATTCATTAGAGCATATTCATTTTGACTATTTGCGCTCCAAAACAAGACCCACTTCTGTGATTGGACGATTTTAATTGTCACGCGTTTCAGTGTTGCTCACGACTCACTTAATTTAGATTGGCCCAGTCAGGTTAGAAAATGTCCTCTCACAACGTACGGCCAATAATCAAAGGAAAGTTCCAAGTGTTCACGTAAGACATTGAAGCCTAGACTCCACGTTAATCTTGTCGCGAAAAACACATGACCCTACTGATGAATAAACATTTCATACTGGCGTGGGCAAATCATGTGCCTTACAGTGAAAAGGCAAACAGCTTATANGGGAGAGGGGGGGGGGGGAATTTTGTAAATCAAAGATATATGGAACATATAAGCATTCCCGATGCTTGAAAAAGTATCCCTTCCCAAAATTTAGTTATGAAACATATAGATAGAACGTGTATAAAAATGTGTGGCTCATAGTAATGTAGGCCTACATACTTGTCATATGTCTAACCAATCTCACACGACTGTCATTTAACTTCATTTTAGTGAGGTAATGATTTATTCGCAAACATATTTGAGGCATTTTTTTTTAAAATGAAACGTAAGAGTTCTTTAGAAATAACGGATTACTTCTTGTTATTTTCTCTTACAATTATAAATTCTATAGGCTGGAGACCTTATGCAAACAACACGAAATAAAATCGCAAATTCGTACACGTCTACACGTCGAAGATGTTCCTGCACGACACGTACACGATGAACACGAACAGTTTCGTAGGAATATCTTCTTTCATTTTAATAAACGATACGTACACGTTTATTACGTTCACGTTTTTCATCGTTAAAGGAGTCCTACATCCAACGAATTTTGTATATATACTAGATATGATTTGTCTGCGATTCTACTAGACTAAAAGCTCCCTCGATTTGAGACGATGCTCTTCTTGTCTTTATGTTTGATAAACGTACACAGCATACGATGAAAATACGTGAAAGTTCTTAACAGCGCTTGCTGTATATATAATAAGTGCGAAAATATGCGTGGACAATAAAATAATTAATAGTCACAAAGTAACCTATGCTTTGTTTCAAATTTTAAGCCCTTTTTCACAGATGAAATTAATTTATTCCAAACGTTCCTAGTAACTGCTATAACATTTACTATGGGCAAAACTATTACACAATATCACAGCATAAAGTGCAGTTGACATAAATACTTTTAGTGAAATATGAAGGCGTTACAAAATTTGACCTATCCATTGTCTAAAATAACGTCAACTTACTGACGTCATTCACGAGAGCGAGAGCACGAAAGAGCGCTCTCTGGGCCGATTGAGACGTTTGCAGATCACACCAAACCGAATAAATAGTTCCAAAAGCCAGGCAGAGAGCTTCTTGCCACTTCCGCGTTAGCCACGCAGACAACGTCGACATTACCCACAATTCAGTGCGCGGAGTCCAAGGCGACCAAAATGGCGTCCATCAAAGACGATGTTTTGAGGTTAACGCTCATAAATAATGTGAAGGAAAGACAATCTCTGTTACATCAGAAAAAAAATTATAAAATATTAAAATAAACGAAAAAAATACTAGTGGGTAATGTCAATATCATTGTAGCGAAGCTGATAATTTAAAAGGAATGAAAACTCACTTACTGACAGCCGTTAAGCAAATCGAACAAAACTTGTAATTATGGGTAGGTAGGCAAAACAAAAATTCTGGTGATGTGTGAATCAGTGTCGCTGAAATACGCCCCAACTCGCTGTGTCTGGTCGGAGTGATCTATGAACGTCTGAATCCACCTAGTAAATTCTAGAAACTGAAGAGAAAAATTTTACTGTGCGTTATAGGTCTCAAACGTTTCGTGAGAGGTCGAGACCTGCGTTGTTAACCTAGAGGTTTTCGAAATTGACGAAGCCAGAGCAGTCGAAGAAGACATAGTAACAATAAAAGTTGCAGTAGCTGAACGTGTTATAGAATTTGAAGTTATAGTCTATTCGCGGTTTCTTAAGACTTTTTTTTAATGAAACCTTTGAAAAATCACCCCATTAATGACGCGTTTGGTTATTTCCTAAATATGCCATCTTTCACAGACGTTTCATACCTGCGTTGATATAAAGTACCTTATTTTTGGTTAAATTGAACTTTTACTTATATTTTATTTATAAATTACAATATTTCATTTCTTATGAATAAGAATAAAACAGAGCTAAAATATGTGTGTTGGTAATGCCCAGCAAGAAATGTTTTTTATGCAAAATATTATTATAGTGAGTGCGAACGAATGCGATGCGTTGTTCCTTTGGTGTAATTTTCTAGACTCGGTTAAGCTTAGTTTGCATGAGGTGGAGGAATATCATTAAAGTTTAACTTTAGCAGGGCTTCAGAAAAATTGGAAGTAACGGTGAATGGACCATATCCTCTGAAGAGCTTGTTAGAACACCATCACAGTTTCGTGTCATGGAACGTATTATGTGGTCACTACTGCGAAATTCTTTACAACAACAGTTCACTACAGCATCACCACATCATAGATACTGATCCAATTTAATTTAAGGTATCGAGTTTTGCAAATAAGACCATTTTTTATGCGTACAGCACTTAAGCTGACGAAGCACTTGTTTAGTTACCACAACCAATGTGGTGTAGGCTTTTGATCGGGTATGGCAATATGAGCCTTTCATAACCTGGAACTGGAGCACGGTTTACGCGCAGGGAAGCTCATTGCGACTGAGCCTCGCAGTTAACAGTTCAGGCAAAAAAAAAAATTTCCTTACGTTAGGAGCATAATTGTGTACGCTTGGTGAGAACGGTTTAACAATTCCATAACACATATTACTCGTTTTTCCCTTACAGAAGTGCATTCGCGAATTGGTGACAAGTCGCAAATGTCGTTGGAATAACAACACTATTAGAATATAGCTAGCATCTGCCGCACATACGAAGAGTTTCCGAATGTCATAATAGTAAGAGAATGTGATCATTTTAGATCACTCACTGAAGTTGCCGCAGGTCAGTTTATCCTGTACAATGCGATATCTCACTTCCGGCAGGGTCGTGCAATGTCGAGCCTGAGGGGAACTCGAAACAGCTGCCATTCTTCGACAGATAGTTTTGCCGGGCAGATGGAAAAAAATCGAAATTTTTTTTCCTCCCGTTTACATTGTTCACTCGTATATTTTTTTCTCAATCTTGCCACGGACGTAAAGAAAAAAAAGAACTTCCCTAGCATCTGGTTTGTGGGCAGGAGGCTCATCATCCTCCCTCCCTGCCTGTCTTACTTCCGGTAGAGCTATATTCGCCTGCCCCACACTCCCATTCAGCTGCGCAGCCGTCTGTGGTTTTCTCTTCCCTCAGGGCTGGCTGATTGTGCCGGACAACAGAAGAGAAAGGAAATATGATCACTATACCGCAGCCCCTGCACCCTGTTCTATGTGTTTAGACGACGGGCGAATCATTTCTGTTGTGGCACCAATGGCCAGCCACTAATAGTATGTTGTATTAACATTTTTATTGTTTTTTTTTTCACATTTCTTGTCATTTAAAATTCACGTACCTATCATTTTAATTTTGTATATTTACATTTCATGCTCGGTAATTAACATCAGTAATTTTTATTTTTAATCACAGTAATTTGTAAAGTTGAGATATTTAGTGTATGTGCCTCTTTACATTTATTGATCATTCTGGTTCTATGAAAATGCGCGATGTTCTGAGACTGTTGATTTGACTGCTAAGGCAACATATTGGAACGGATGCGACACTAGTCTACGATAAGGTTAATTCTACTCAGGTTGGGAACAAAACGAGTTTTCTTATGGGAGAGCTTGGCATAGGGAAAATTCCCGCCGCTAGGTGCGCAGTGTTTCAAAGATGCCACTTTTAAATACAATTTTAATCTTCGTGAATGATAAAAAAGAAAGATTTTACTTCTAGCGCTTACCTAGTGGCTAAAATTTTTGGTTGCCAAACTTTTAACATTGATCTTCCCAACCTGAGTAGTAGAATTAACCTTACATACAGTTATGATGTTTTCGCAAACTTTATCAAATTTTCTGGTAATTGCAATTTTTTTAATTTTAGTTTTTATTGGTTTTGGGGCCGCCTTTAATTTTATGGTCAGGGAGCGGGTCGGCTCACCTGGTTAGGTCTATGTTTCGAGGAATCCGAGGCCGTAGTAACGCAACTCAGGCATGATTTCAAGTCTACAAAGAGGCCTAATCGGGTGAATCCCGGGTTCTGTAATGAATTTAAATTGTGTTAACGCTTAAAGCGGCGCATAGGACTGTAATATCACCGGAGTCTCTTGAGTCTCGTTAGGGAAGACGCCGAGAAGGCCCTACTACGTTGTCCAGTGCCGAATCAGCCTGATCGCTGCTGTGAGGGGGCCCGCCTAAGGAAATCGACGTCTGCGACTACAGGAACGGGAAACAGATAAGTTGCTGTATTTTACGCGAGGCAGAGACTAATTCACTGCCACAGATATATATCCTGCCCACGAGTTTTATATACCTACGTATACCCCGATTTGTTAAGAATCTTGGTGCCCTACAAATTTTTTCCATAACTAAAACCCAATTAATATTTCCCTAGGCCCAGGGCCGTATGCACAGATTCGCCTAGAAGCGAAGCGCTACGACCACTCCCTGTACTTAGTGGAGATTCCAAGCGTCACTTGATTTCCAATGCTCAGTCAATTTTAGGTTAAGGCCATTTTTTTTATTTCATATTTGAATAGCACATACTCAAATTAATATATTAATGTGATTAAAAAATAGTATCATAAGTTTATTACTGAAATAAAGCATCCGTTTCAAAACTTCATAAACTTGGAAGACGATTTAAAGCTGGTTCTGTTTGTGTCGAATAGAATTGTTTCATTTTTAAATACGTATTAAGTGTACAGACTATTTAATAACAAAATTACATTTTCCTTTCTTTGGTATAAATGAAACTACCACAGTCTAAATATGTATAACATTTATGAGAGTTTGAAGAATTAAATCATATCCTAACTTCATTTGCATGGCCATGAAAAAAATGCATTTATTAGTTTGATTATTAATAAAGTCAAACAGAAAATTTCGGTACATTATATTTAATATCTTTGTTACTTTACACGGAAATGTTATTTTACTATGTCAATGTTTTACTCTGACGAAAGCAACTACATCAAAGCTTTTTTTCTCGGCTGGTAGTGTACGAAGCAGCCACAAGACTCTCTGCGAATCACCCGTAGCTCCCCGAGCGCAGGGCCGCTTACAGAAACCTCTTCCCTCTTCACTTGCAGAATTTCTTCTCGCCAGTGACCAAAGCATGTTATTTTGCTGTTAAGGAAAACAGCTTACAGCAGCAATTGCAGTGTCTCTTTACAACCTGATATTCGTTTCCTAAATTATTATGCTATTATTTATTGTTCAATTTAACACAGGGAATGACATGTCCCACTACTAGGCTTGTTGCAAATAAGTATGCTATACAGTATGAGTGCATATTGCAGTAACTGCATTTTAATTTCCAAACAAAAATTGGTAACATTGGAAAAATTAACGTTTAGAGATGCTTTCAGTTTAAAAAAATATATATGCAGTATTTCTGGTTTCATGTCCATTTGTGTACAGTATTCGCCTAACTAATATATTTTTTAATTACGTATTTGGTTAAGATGATAATGATTGTTAAGTACTAACAAAAAGAGAGAGAGAAGATATTTGGGCGGCTCTTAACAACGAACGGGGTCTAGAGAGAATAAGTAATAAAAATTCATAGAATAGCGAATTTAAGCTTTTCTATTAGTAGTGACAGTTTAAGTCCTGGAGAAATTATTGCACTTACTTTAATCGATTTTTGTGTATAGATTAAATTTTTTAAACGAGAAATTGTCAGCAGTTTTTTTAAGGTTTTTAATAATGTAGTAATACCTGCAGTGACAACATTAAAGGTACATAGGCTAACATTGTAAACGGAATTCGGTCATTTTTGTTATAAAACATTAATTAAACCTTTAACAGTTTGTTCAGATTTTTTATAATAATATTTAATAAGTTTATATATACTATGTAACTGATGTGATGCTACGTAATTCAAGTGACAAATACACTTTCCAGTCGCTTTTCTCTACAGAATGAATAGAGAGTGTGTAGGATTTTTCTCACAGAAATTTTTGAAATTAAACACAAGCGAAGATTTGGTTGTTATAAAACTTTCTGTACATATAGCAATTCTTTGTAAAATGTAAAGTCATTCAAAAATAAACAATTCATACCCCGACAAAAATAAACATTTCAGCTGCTGGTAATATACACGTGCTCGTCGATTTTTTTTTTGTCAAACATGTCTGCGTACATTCGCCACTCGCACGCAGTCACTATATTTTGTTTTAAAGGAAATTAACTTTCGAACTTGTGGAAATAATATCAAAATATTGTCAGGTCTTACAGTAAGGGCATACATATTTGTAAGCAATTTTGCAGCTGCCGTAATAGAAACTACAGTCAAGGGGAGACCTTGTCAGACGGGACGCCCTGAGGGCTGGCTGACTAAGTTTGCTGACGTCACGCATCGCCTGTTATCTGCTAATATGATCTCTCCGATAAGGAAATTAGTTCATTTTTTATGTCAGAAATGCAGATCGCTTTTTATTAAGCAAAACCACAAATTAAGAAGAAATATATTAATTAAAATTCATGAAACTGCTTTAAAGTTTAAATGCAATATTAAGTTAGTCAGATAATCAATACGGTATGTGTAAAATATAAGTTACTAAAAAATAATATGAATTCTCCAATAATTATTGTTGATCAAAAAATTCTAAGGTTTCTTGTTTCCATACAAGTCACACCTAATACTTGTAGCATAGCAAGAAACTTTATTTATTTAAATGATCAGTTTTAATTAGACCGATTATTATTTTCAAGGTTTATGAGCTTGGTTTCTAAGTTCATAGGAGAAAAAAGAAATATTTTCTCCAAGCGTGGCTTAAAAAAGAGAAGGGCTGTTTCGGCTGGCTTATTTAATTCTTGTGGTCCAGGTTGGCATTAGAGTCCATGGAAGAGGATATCCGGTAAGAGCCCCTGCAAGACTCTGAGAAAAATTGTGCGCGAATAGGGAGAAGGTTAGGAAATCTCTTAGCAAACGATATAAGATAGCTGGAAGGCAAAGAAGGAAAAAGAATGCAGATTGATACAGAATACGGAACAGCAAGAGTTGATCGTGATATACCGTCATCGGGGGTTACTTAAGCCATTTTGTCAGGGAAATTTCGAATGCTGATATTGGCAACACTGTTTTGAGATTGTTTGTTTGTGTTCGTGCCACATAGTTGATATTTTTTATGAAGTTTTTCACTATATATTTTAATAGTTTGTATGTTATAAAGGTAAGTTTATATACGTATATTTCTATGAAAGTTAAATTTATCATTTATTTATACCTTACATAACTTTAGTCACCAATGTTATATTTTTAAGTTGAATTTAATGTAAACATTATCTAAAATAACCTTAAATAATACTTTTATTGTTGTCCCGCTACATAGATTCTATTTCCGTTGTGTGTTTGTTTTTAATTTAAGCTTAAATTCACGGCTGTTTCATGTGTGGGGTAACAAAGGCCACCAAGAACTAGTGGTTTTTGTTACCCGTACTCGTTTGTCATATCGTACTATATGAAATTATAAATATTTAACAAGTATTTTTTCTCTTTTTAACTAGAAAAGATGTCTCGAAAGTACCAAAGGCCTATTAGAGCTCGTAAATATCGAGATTACATACAATATCACTTAAAAAAAACCAGTTGAAGAGGTGAAAAAAGGCTTATCGTTACGAAAATTGTTCATGAGCAACACGTCCTCGATCATGGAAACGGGGACCGAAATGGTTCATTTATATTGACTGTGCAATTAATGTTATTTATAGTCAGTGTTAACGGAGATAAAACGCTGGTAATATCTGATCTATTCAGGAAACAACCAGACATGTTATGGAATGATATTTCAAATGTTTTATTTAGAAAAGGGAGATGACACAGACCATAAAGTCAATTCACGTTTACTTCCAACTTTTTTGCACTGTTTTGTATAAATTAAACACCAGAATTGTTAAATTTTTACTTTTAACACTACTATCACCACCAATAAAAGTCTTGAACACTATTTTTACGTTTATTTGAGCCCTGTGTATGGCTTTTGTTAACCCATCAATAACCATCTTAAGCCGAACATTGGTTTCTTACCAATGGCCTAAGTTACCTCCTCTACTGGGGTAACTTAGGCCACCATGTTTTAATTTTTAAAATTTTAATATGTATGTTTTTGAAAACTTTCCTGTATGAAAACATAAAAAGTAACTACATACCCAAGTTTTAAGCTAATTAGTTAATCTCTAAAGTAAATAGTCTTGGATTGGCGGATGTTTGAAATTGAAAAGTGACTTAAGTAACTCCCGATGGCAGTACTAGCAGAAAAGCTCGCAAAAAAAAAAAAAATCAATGGAATTTTTAGATAAGCTTGCAAGAGAAGTTTACACATAAGAGAAACAAATTTTTCTTGAAAGAAATACTGTTGGACAACACGAAATTGCGAAATGGGGATAGGTGCGGCTCAATCTGCTTGCTGCCTCTAATTTCAGCTCAGCGGTGCAAAGGTTGGAAACTACGCCATGCAACAACAATGTGAAACTGTTCTTTTTAAGAAATAAGTGAACACCACTGCAGTCCAATATGGGGGAAAAAAAAAAACTGTTATTAAAAATATGAGGAATTGAACAACGTAAAAGCAAGAGGATGCGGACTACGACATTCCGTATCTTGGAGCTACTCCAGATGCTCGTGTAGGAGATGATGGTATTGTAAAAAATAAGAACTTTCCATCCATATGTACCAAGAAATTTGATGGCATTGTTATCGAAACAGGAAAGAACAGATGTTTAGAAATGATTCAAATACATTATGCCTGAAAACTAGTCATGCATACTATCTACAAATCCAGGGACAGCTAAATAGGTATCTGAAGAAAATATTTTATAATTTTGTGGCTTAGTCAAATAATAATTTATTTGTTCAGCGAATTTGCAGAGGCAACGAACTGTGGAAAAATGATATTGTTACAATTTCTCTCAAAATCAGTGGGCTAAACCAAGTTCGTTAAGGGATGGAGGTCTTAATAAAATAAAATAAAAGAGTTGATTATTATTATTATTTTTTTTTTTTACAAGAACTACAAACAAATTCTCTCGACCCNAACCAAGTTCGTTAAGGGATGGAGGTCTTAATAAAATAAAATAAAAGAGTTGATTATTATTATTATTTTTTTTTTTTTTACAAGAACTACAAACAAATTCTCTCGACCGAACATCTCACAATGAATTGATATAACTTGCTGTTTACAATTAGTGAATTAATTCAATACAATTTACAATTACCTCAAAGAAATCAATGTAATTGAATAATTAAAATTCAGTCCCAATAGACAGTGTGTCAAAACCCATTCAATTACTTTATAAATTACATGTCCATATTTGAGAGTTCCCATATTTACAATAAAATCCGTATCACAGGTTCATACAGTCCCACCTCAATTTAATCCAGAACCCACCAGTCCGCAATGTTCTAGAGTTCTCCGAGCGCCCTCATGCACAGTAGCCTTCTCTTGTCGGGTTTCCCGCCCTCTCAACCAATCACCTCGTCCGCCGTCGCCTCGCAATCTCCTGTCGTCCGTCGACTTCGTCCGGTCACTTCACTCAGCCAGAAGGCTTCTACTAAGACTGCCGACCCTTGGACAGCTGCAATGTTTATACGGCCAACATAATTTTACTACCACAATTACACATAAACTGATTTTAGTTATTCTGCGATACTGTGTGGCAATTCATTTTGTGATATTTTTAATATATAATGCAGAACTATTAGAAGAGCCAATACAGTACTTTTTTTTCTGAGACGAGATATAACTTATGGTATAACAAAGCGTGTTTTTTAATTAGTGGTTCAAATCAGGTAGCTGGCATTCGGGAAACTGTGGTAAATTATGCCGTTTGTGCAGAATTCACAATTTGTATATGCCAAAAACAAAACACTTTACTATAAAAACTAAATTGCGCAAACAAAATATACGCTTCATCTTGGGCTGAAAGTTGCTTCGAATGCCGTCGTAATATAGTAATGACATCACGAGGACATCAGGTACAAAAACCACTGGCCGCGTGGCCACTTTCCTCGTCCACCCCCTACTGTGTCTTACTATTACTCCGTTGGAGAAGGGGGAGGTAAGTCAACACTTTTACGACCGTACACCCTTCTCACAAACATTTCATTGTTATCCGGTTCCTATCTTCAAAATTCTGAGGAATCCGAACTACCTTTTAAGCATCGTGCGGCTCCGTGAAGTTTAGTTTGGATAGTTACTAAATAAGTTACTAAGATTCACGAGTTTTGCTGAACTTAATGACGTCAAATGATCTCAGCCAATATGAAACGACTAAAAGTATGACGTTTGCTTTTTCCTGTATAAAATAAAATGGAGAGATCTGCTACTCGAAATATTCATTTTGTTATTGTGCCGTTTAAAATTGAAATTTATTTGCTTGGATCAACAGATGACGTACGTAAAGTTTAAAATACTGCCAGTTTACAAATAAATATATACGGAATTGCCATTTATAAGATATTGTTAATGAAAGTTTATTAAATAATATAATTTAAGAGTTTTTTTTAAAGGGATTTATTAGGGAAGGCAATAATTAATTATTACCAATACTTCACAGATCCAGCGCCTAAAAAAAATTGTTTAATGGGTATTTAATAAGTATTTGAAGTGAACAACAAAATTACAGCAACTATTTTTTAAATTATCTTTGGAATCCTTTATTTGTCCTCGCGTTAAATGCTTAATGTTACAGAAATGTGCATTAATTTTTAAGTGTTGACATTTAGTAAAATTGTCTATATTTTATGAATTAATGCGTATTGGTAGGCCTGCATTTATATAATTTATAATTACATATGAAAACAACTACAAATCTATAGTAATGATACCTAGCGCTATCTAGCGCTATCTAGTTACTGTAACGTAACTAGTAGTGCTATGTACGAATAACAAGCTTCTTTCGAAAAATGCAACGATATATAAAAACTAAATATTAATCATATAGGTCTATGTAGGGTTTCAGTTCCGTGAATTCATTTTCTTGGCAGGAATCTATGGATTTTCAGCCCCATACAAACTGAAATCGTTAAAGCTTCATTTAATGCAGGGCTGCTATTGCCATTTTGCAGAAAATCTCCACTAGATAGTAATTTAGGGAGCTCGTTCGGAGACTAGATTTCTACAATGGGCAACATGCAAATTTTGCAAATATTGTTGAAAATGACAGGAACACATTTTTATATGCATATGAAAATAAAAATTCGCCGTTTTTTGCATAAAAATCTGTTTTGACAAAGTTATTTTAGTATTAAAACAGTAACTTTCACGGCCGCTGTCACGTGAATGCGGAACGCTCTCTCATTGGTTTGACGTCACTAGTCACACGCCGGCGGCCGGCTCCGGCACGTTGCAAACACGCAGCACTAAAATGGAAGGCAATTTTGTGAAAGCGCAATCGGATATCTGCCACGAGTAGATACCGGTATGCTACTTGATTACTTAAAATTCCCATTGTTTTGTGTAACCAGAAATAAGAGGTGTAAAATTACAAAGGTAAGAACGTGTATCATATCGCACATTCGTGATCTTCAAAGCGACTGTAGACCTACATCACACGTTAAAACTTATTTGTTTGTACGTTTTATTGATTAACGTATTATTATTATTATCTGTGTTTATGTTTGCGATTGCTAAAATTCAATGTTTGAAATTAAAATATGGAATAGGTACTACATTCACAAGAATAACACAATTGTAATGACGGAGACTGCAGTGAGCGTACTGTGTTGTCGCGCGCCAGGCTTCATATCTGATAAATTAACTACATTTGATACCTGCCAAATGCTGAAGTTTGGAAGTAGGTATTGATTCTGCTCTGCGGCGTGAGGCGCCAGCACTTGATGCTAGCCCTCAGTGATAGGGCGTACAAATACGTCGACACTGTTGTCTCTAGGTCCAATTTACTAATAACATACACTGGCTTTGTGTGAGTTCACATAATCGAGTTTTATTGTTGCTTGAACAGGTTAACTGGTACATGAACTCAAGAGACAAACTCCCTCCCTTTTCCTATGTAGGCTACGTATGGTTTGACGCCGCGACTGGCGTCGTGGGGGGGGGGGAGATTCTTCGCACTTGGTGTAGAACTACTTATCTGACACTGCAGCGCTGAATTCCCTCGGCTGGCGGCTTGGAACTGCTCTCGAACTTGGTGGGCGTCTCGGCGCCTGGCTTCGAAGTTCCTTCTTCCCGGGTCCAACGCAGGACTCTGCGTTTGACGAAGTCTGACTGACTTTTCTCGGATGCTTCCCGCCGCACGTCCCGCTTGACGGCCTCCGACTGAGGTCGACGTCGTGATGCATTCTCGATTCTCGACTGACTCCGGCTGACTGACTGACTGCTCGATCCGCGACTGACTGAATCAACGTCTCTCAACTGACTGCCCCGTTGCTCCCCCCTTCGTGTGGTTTTGTAGCGTCCATCACCATATTCAACTTGCCCCGTCTCTGCTGCACGTGTCAGGGGTGCTTGTCGTCCCTCCAGGTCATAAAACACGTGGCCGCTGCTCGTGTGGTCTGCAGCCGGCCTGGCATCGTCCCTTGGTTCTGGCCTGGAAGTTTATTGTCCCATTCTGCACGCACATCCGCTAAAAGCTCTCATGGTTTATTGCGGTATAAGCCCGGGACAGGCGCAGCTGGTGGTGGGATCTCGGTGT
>NQII01002240.1:109123-198159 GCA_002778355.1 Clitarchus hookeri | reverse complement strand
ACATTATTAAGGTTATTGCGCACAAAAACCTGTAACTTTTTTCTCTCTAGACATTCTTGTATATCTAATTTTAACATCCCCCCCCCCCATTTTCTACACATAACTTACCGATGGTAAACACAAGTTAACATTGGTAAACAACTCTCGTAAACAATGCTTTACAGTGGTTAACAAAAAGTAAACAGAATACAAACATCTGTGAAAATCTATGAATTGGGGACACACGAGTGCAAACAATCAGTAACTGGCAAACAGTGCTGCTGATTAATTTAGCTCGGGTGCAATGAGACAGATGCCCTGCCATTGTTGTTGCGGACTTTTGTGGTTTTTACTGTTCATGTTTGAACACATAATTACACTACAACATTGACTTGATAAGTTGGCTAAAGGCCTCTCCACACTTCGTACTTGCGGTTTTGAAATTAATGAAACTAATCGGTCACTTTGCACACGGTACACAAAATATCTTCTTCTGCACGGTCTCGCCTTTGTTTCTCTAGGGAGAGGGGGGGTGTAGTGTGGTCGACACTTTACCTGGTGCTGGCCGCCTTCACGGCCCCTGGAACAGGCAGGGCCTGGAGAAGTTCCATCGGTTGTTTACGTACTTTGGACCGCCTGCTGGGGGAGGGGGGAAGGTCCCCCCTTCCATCTCTCGTTCAGTTGACGGCTGCGGGCTGCTGTCTCGTCCCACCAATTAGTTGAGTCTGCATGGTACAGCCTCGCCTCGCTGAAGTTGCCTGGGTTCGACTCTCTGCCGATGCAGCGATGCAGTCCGCTTCCTTCCTTCTTCATTTTCTCCACGGCCAGTCCCTCTCGCGTCGTTGTCTCCCACGTCTATCCCCGCGCTTGCTAGACTGCCATTTTCTAGCGTTTCTCTTCGCTTGCCTCTCTTCGCCTTTGTTCATGTTGCGTCACACTTCTCGTCGTCCGCTCCACATGGGTATTCCCGTGCGCACTCTCGGGTGAGTTTATCTTCGGGCACCGACTGCGCGATCTTACTGGGTTTATTTGATACTGGTATACATGTTCGGAAGAGGGTCACTATTCCCCATCCAGGGAATATTCCCCGGCTTTCCGGTTACTGTAACTTTGTTTATTTTCGGGCACCGACTGCGCAATATTACTGGGTTTGTTTTGGCCTCTTGCGTTTACCCCTATCTCGCAGTTTCTGTACCATACAGTGAACTATTTTTCCTGCCCTTTTCTCTGCCGCTCATCCGAGTGGTATTATGGCGGGCGGAAATATTGGTATACTTGTTCGGAAAATGTCACTATTCCCCATCCAGGGAATTAGTACTTACTTTTTTTTCCTATTTTATCTTTCACCGGCGCTCCGGTTACTGTAGTTTGTCGGCGCGGTAGTTTACCCGTCCGCCTGAACCCACGTCCTTTTCACCATCCAGTGAAAGAGACCTATCTTCGCTAACACTTCCTCCTGCCCGCTACTGGCATCCGCTCCACGTTTCCGCTGGGCAAACGATTGAATACGAAGCAAAAAGAGCAGCTTCGTCGGCACGGTAATTACCTGTCTGCCTGAACCCACATTCTTTTCACCATCCAGTGAAAGAGACCTATTTTCGCTAATACGTCCTCCTGCCCGCTACTGGCATCCGTTCCACGTTTCCGCTCCCGTTCGCTAATTTCTCCCTCGTTTTTCTCGTCGTTCGTCGGCACGGTAATTACCTGTCTGCCTGACACCTCGTCCTTTTTCACCATCCAGTGAAATAGACCTTCCTTTCTTCGCTAATACGTCCTTCTGCCCGCGCCTGGCATCCGCTCCACGTTTCCGCTCCCATTCGCTAATTTATGCTTCGTTTTTCGGGACTCCTTAAAGTAATATTGCTGGATGCTACAGGGTGTTTTGTCATAGCCTCCCTGACGTCTGTGTTTAGCCTGGCTGGCTCGTTACCGTTCACCGTCTGGTGACCTAGTAACCCACTGGGGGCTTCTATTATTCTCCGCCTTTCTTCTAAACACCGCGCACGCCTGCGCCTGACCTTTTCTCGTCTGGTTTATTGCCTAGCTTTGCTCCCTTCTCGGTTCTATTGTCGGTGCTGGGCACCACAAGGTTTAATTGTATTTTTATTTTTATTTTATGACCCCCTCGAAGTCATAAATGTGCTAGCTCTTGGGGCGAGATTCCTTTACTCCCGGGTGCTTCAGTTTGTCCTTGCTTCCATCTATACAGACTTCAGCGGGCCCCATGTTGGGCGCCAAAAATTGATACCTGCCAAATGCTGAAGTTTGGAAGTAGGTATTGATTCTGCTCTGTGGCGTGAGNCCAAAAATTGATACCTGCCAAATGCTGAAGTTTGGAAGTAGGTATTGATTCTGCTCTGTGGCGTGAGGCACCAGCACTTGCTGCTAGCCCTCAGTGATAGGGCGTACAAATACGTCGACACTGTTGTCTCTAGGTCCAATTTACTAATAACATACACTGGCTTTGTGTGAGTTCACATAATCGAGTTTTATTGTTGCTTGAACAGGTTAACTGGTACATGAACTCAAGAGACAAACTCCCTCCCTTTTCCTATGTAGGCTACGTATGGTTTGACGCCGCGACTGGCGTCGTGGGGGGGGGGAAGATTCTTCGCACTTGGTGTAGAACTACTTATCTGACACTGCAGCGCTGAATTCCCTCGGCTGGCGGCTTGGAACTGCTCTCGAACTTGGTGGGCGTCTCGGCGCCTGGCTTCGAAGTTCCTTCTTCCGGGTCCAACGCAGGACTCTGCGTTTGACGAAGTCTGACTGACTTTTCTCGGATGCTTCCTGCCGCACATCTCGCTTGACGGCCTCCGACTGAGGTCGACGTCGTGATGCATTCTCGATCCTCGACTGACTCCGGCTGACTGACTGACTGCTCGATCCGCGACTGACTGAATCAACATCTCTCAACTGACTGCCCCGTTGCTCCCCCCTTCGCGTGGTTTTGTAGCGTCCATCACCATATTCAACTTGCCCCGTCTCTGCTGCACGTGTCCGGGGTGCTTGTCGTCCCTCCGGGTCATAAAACACGTGGCCGCTNTTCGCAGCCAGCCTGGCGTCGTCCCTTGGTTCTGGCCTAGAAGTTTATTGTCCCGTTCTGCACGCATGTCCGCTAAAAGCTCTCATGGTTTATTGCGGTATAAGCCCGGGACAGGCGCAGCTGGTGGTGGGATCTCGGTGTCCCTTGGGCAGCTGCAAAATGCAGCTGTGTCCGCGCCCTGGTGCCTTCCGTTGTCTCCGGATGTCGTCTGCACGTGCAGGAACTTTTGCACGTGCCGAAACCTTTGGTAGCGTGCATTAGCAGCTGCGAGGCTCCTGGCGTCCCTCTTCCGGTACATCCACAAAACCCTTAATCCTTATTGCGTTCGTACGCCCGCGAGCTTCGCCAGAGCGTGTGTTCTGACGAATAAAATATAGGGACGCAGAGTGCGTCACATTATTAAAAAATGAAACGTATTGTTGTTTTGAGAAAGAAGGTTACAAATATTTCCTGATTTTATACCACGTTTCAGTATTCATAAAAAACTTTTTTTGCTTTATAAATGTCAGATGACGAGCAGTATGGTGACAGTAGGCCCAAAGCTAGCACGCTAGTCACTACCCGACACCGCTAGACTTGTCGCGAGCAGCTGCGGGCACAACGCCGCGCTGCCGGCCGGCAAACCTGTATTTACGTGCTCTACCTCGTTTATTATCACTATATTGAGGCCTCAAATATAGTATTAAGAAACTACAAAATTACTTGCTTATCTTAATGTTTCTTATGTTTTGCGTACCTAACATACCTTTTCTTATTCTGACGTCACGATAACTGTGTGTGCACTATATTTTTAAACTGTAAGAATTGTAAGAACTGTACACATTTGTTGAAAATATAGATATGGTAGTTTGAGAAACACTTAATACCTGGGATGAGATTAAATACAGCGAAGAAACTCTGTAATAAAAGCTTAAGAATTTGTTTTATTCACAAAAGCTGTTTTCTTTCTGTTTATTTAAGGGAAGGGGTTATACAAGTAACACAGCTAACTTCCGTAAAACGCGTAGGCTATTTAGTGTCAAATTGTGTGGACCTAGTATCGGAATTTTTCGTAACGTCAATCTCAGTAACTTCGTAAAAAGGAGAAGGGCAAGTACGAAAGTAAGATCATCCTTGCTAAACATCTCTAAAAACATGCATTTTAGTTTTTTGAGAGTAAAAATTAAGTTGTTATTTGACTTAAATTGTTAGGCTTGTGAAAGCTAACTAGAGAAAAATCAAAACAACTTAAATTTATTAACAATTGCTATGTTTGAAAAATGCTGTATAATATAAACCGAACGTTTTGCAAGAAAGACTCTGAGCCCCACCCAAATAATTTAATGTTAAATTTTCATGGCTTAACATTGTGACATGTTATTATTTAGGTATACAATGTGAACTCAGCCTTAATATGATAGCTGTGCTCTTGAAACGAATGTTAGAAGTAATACTAACCTAATACAAAATATCTATACCAAATTTTGTATGTTAGGCCTAACTTGGAATGTATAAACTTACAAAATGTAAAATTTACTTTGTGTGGGTAAATTTTTTGTAAACATATTTATATGCCTTTACTATTATGAAATACGTTAACATATTTTTTATGCTTACGTCTAAATCACATACGAATTGCTAAACGCGTTGTGGTAAGTATTAAACAATACCATAGTACCGTAATGAAGGATAGGTCAGGTGTAAATAGTAGATATTATGAAGTTCAGTGTTAAAACTGCCTACATAGGGGAAACATAAACACCTTAAATATAATTACGTACGTCAAAATGGTCTTCCCAAACAGAAAGAACTGATTTTGGCGGAACATCTTCAATGTCTCACCTAACTGCGTTAAACCACGTCTTCCTGTTTGTTTCGTTTTTTGTAACTAACACATATTTTATCAGGTGTTTTACGAGATGTACGAGTACTAAGTTACTATAAACATTTTCGATGATTTTGGTATACCTTCTATTTAACCAAATACGCATCACCGCTGAAGTAAACAAACGCGGCGGCCGAGGCTGTCTCTGACTTGTGACGACACGGAGTGAGCAGGCACGACAGACGCGTTTTGGTGGGCGTTTCAAACGTAAAACTTTCATTCAATCATAACCTTTTCAAAACTAATTTTTAAATTGTGATATTTTGTCAATACATTTCTAGCACATAAAAAAATGAAAACCAAGTGCCAGCAAAAACTGTGCATGTTGCCCATTAAGAAACCAGACGGACTAACGCTTAATGTGACAGAGCATACGAAATGTGCCATCTAGTGACGATTTCCCATCATTTCTAGTGATAGTGGCGACTAAGTTTTTCTCTGCATACGGCCCCCAAAATCAAATAAACTATGGAATTTTTTTAGATTCACTTAAGGCTAGTGTTTTTGCTGATAATTATCTGGAAAATAAGAAATTTCCAAAATATTTTAGTATTTTTTAAAAACTCAATAGAGGTGCTCTTATCACAGTAATTAAATGTTTTATTAAATATAATTAATAGTTATACCATTCATGTCATTAAACAACATTTCAACGTCTCTGCTTGAGTTATTCTTTGGTAGTAGGCGGGAAATATTGGTAAAGCTTGTTCACGATAAAGTGAGCACATTTGAAATCAACCTTTGAAAAATGTCACTGCTCCTACCTGCATGTATGGTCTGTCTCATATAAGTTGGCAAGATTTTGACAGTCAGTGAGTAGCAAATTGACGTATACGTAACAAACAACTTGCCATTTACAAAATCCTGTATCAGCTGATGCATGAACTAATGAAAATTAATATTACGTTGGCTATTCTGACTGCACTGCCGACGCACATCAAACAAGCAGAAAATACGCTGATAAGAAAGAGTTCCTAGATTAATTAATACGTTTTATTTTAAGTTTTTACAAACCAGCTATTATTAGTGTTACAAACTAAACTTCGTGCTAAAGTAGTAATTTATGTGTTCAAAATTAAACAGACATTAAAACGGTCCGTATTCAAATGACATGCAACTTCAAACAATGAAAGATATTTTTATGTCATACCACCAATCGCCACGTCTTCCATACATGCTTGATATTAGTTCCAAAAGTCTACAGAAATATCGGAGGGTAAAGTTAAATAATTTTTTCAAATAATTTGACGAAATATATTTTAAACTCATGTCGTTATGAGCCAATAAAAGGAGAAACGTGAACTTTTACAACGACGGAATCAAGAGGCGGGTCAAAGTGCTGCTACCTGTTGACAACAGGCCCGACTACGCCATCTGTTACAACACGCCGTTTCACGCTATCTGTCAGCCAGATCCCAAACTGCAACCAGTTCTCCCGCTAACCCAAAATTTTGTTGTTTTCGTGTTGTTACTATTCTGTATTAATAAAACGAAGAAAATGGGATGCGCGTGAGTAGTTTTGAAGAATTCTTACGTTATTCCACGCCACATATTTCTAACTCAAGCTGTTTAGTATCAGTAATAGCAGAAGTCGTTGATAAGTTGTTTGTTGGCGAATGAAGAGTGCGTTGTCAAGCAAGTTTCCCGTATTACTTTTATTTCCAGTCTTAACAAAGAACTACAATTGCCGCCTCACAAATGTTAACCCAAATTCGTTGTCTTAATAAATAAAAAATAGATAACAAATATTTCATTCTTTGCAAGGTTTTCTATTTTTACTTTTAAAACCTACAAATTTTTTAGACAGATGTGAGTCTATAAATACCTTAAAATTTGTTTAGCATTACAATGGAAAGGGAATTAGCTGACAGCGTGTTAATAAAATAATTATACAGCCGCCACTTGACGCACCAGCTGATGGCGAAAGGATACATTTAAACGAAAAGTAAACATTGGTGCTACTTTCGTAGAACTGTCAAAATCTCGCCAACTTATATGAGACAGGCTCTATTTTAACCGGCGCACTGAGTGTCATGCGCCCAGTAAAGTTGGTCACGACGGAGGGAAAGTAGATCCATGTCTCAAATTGTAATTATAAGGGTCAGGTAAAACATTTGTGTAAACTGGAATTATTTCTCTTGCTTCCTGTTTATTTTTAATACAACTAAGTGTAAGAATGAGTAGATTGGTAAAATATTTACTTTTATCATAATTTCGCAGTTCCACTTGACCGACGCATGAATAAAGTGATCAGGTACGTGGTAATATTAATTTTACACAATGTCCATACACGTAGATCTTAGGCAGAGCATTCGAAAGTGCTCAGCTTACCGTGAACAGCCTATAGTGGGGATTATGGTATGTTTTGTTCATTTACAGAGTAGAGTAGACAAAATATAAAGGTACTCCTGTGTGTTGAGTTTGTCTCATCACACCTACACTTACGCTACTACTACAAGTCCACCCTCGGAATAAATGCCTAGTCTAGCATGAATCTGTCTACTCCGTATTCTATTCTTTGCATAATAAAAATTCGCACCCAGCGTGGTGCTCAACAGATCCTTCTGTAGGAACAAGAAAATTATATCCATAATAACAAGCCGGATATTTAAGTGGACAGTGAATATATAATATGTATATTGTCAGGATTAATTTTTTTGAACATCTAGATTTGACGCTGTACTGCGTTTGTGTTTTCTTTGCCACGATTGAGGAAGTTCCAAGACTCACGTACGTGTTGAGCTGACAAACTGCGGAGGGCACTGACTACCCGGGAGTTCAGTGTAGTACAGTACTTACGCGCATCGTGTAATTTTAGCTAGCGTGATGCAGCCCTGCCTACTGTAGGTTGTGTGCGCTCTTGGGGCTGCCCGGGCCGCGGGTTCGCAGACCGGCGTCTTGCAACTCAGCAGTTGTGCGTCGCAGGAGTTGATACAAGGTTATGGGGAGTCGTTGACCAGACACCAACCAGTGTGGACGCTTGGGTGCTGGTTTAAGTTCGAATGCGTCTTATGCCTAGGTGGACCTCGGGCCCTGCCTAGGGCGAGTTAGATTAATTAAGTGATTGATAAGTGCACCTAGAAAATATGTGGAAGTCGGTGCGGACACGTGATAGGGCTGTAATAAACTGCAGAGCAACGAGCTCTGAGATGTGTGTGGAGAGACCAGCAATGGAAGGTGCTGCTCCCTTCTCGAGAAACGAGAAGGGCAACCGAGGTCGGCGAGGGACACAAAGAGTAAAGTAGTAGCCAGTAACTGTAAGTTTAACGTAAGTCCCCAGTAGTGTAGACGAAAAAGGGCATTTGTTTTTCACTAATTCATCAGATAAACTGACTGAAGTGACTGTTGAAAAATTCAGATGTTGTTAACTGATTTAAATAGTTAAATTCTCACTGATTCAGATTTAGAGTGTATAAGTGACCCTTACGCTTCTGTAGTCTTAATTTTTCTGTGTTCTTAATACACTGCGCAACGTTCATTACTGGCAGTCAGTCAACACAATGTCGAGTTCACATTGTTTCAATAAAATGTTCCTCCCTACATAATATATTTTTCTATCCATGAGTTCATTTGAATAATCTACATTTAGAGATGCCCCGAGGCATTATTACACACTATGAAAACTACTGGTGACTTTATATTACGTTGTCAGTGTCTTCAAATAATGCGAACGTCGTAGATAGTATTACGGCAAACTCCTTATGAGAGTGTTGATGTCATATGACATCGGTATCACTCGTAGATTTAAGGGTGAGTATTAGTTGCAATTATATCGCATTTCCCTAACGAATTCCCGGAAACTGATTACTGCAAATAATTTTAAGGCACTATAATTTTATCGGTTTATTTACATTAATATCTTAGTTTTAAATTGTTATAATTTGCGAAACATGGGTGTTGTTATCGTAAAGAAAAAAGGGGAGAGTAGGGAGGGTGAGGGGAGCTGACTTGGTTACAAGTTGGCTCCAATAATTTGTGTTTTCTTGGTCTTGTGTGGTAGGGACATTTTACTTTGCCGTCTTGGCCGCCAGTGCTAATGCCAACATTTTTTTATTTAAATAAAATCGCATCATTTTCCTTCTAAATATTATGTTCGTAATGATATGTTGGGGTTACATGGTGTCAATAAAGTCGCTGAAACGTCTATCTCCAACTCTTGATTAAGAAAAATAACTTTTAGACTAATTTTATAATATTATATTTTCATTTGCTACTACATTTTAAGTATTTAGTATTTAATGTAATTTTTATTATTTTATAAGTTCTTATTTCAGGTTTTGCAATTGAGTTATATTTGCATTAAGTACCTTGTCAGTTACTTTGCATTAAGTACCTTGTGAGCTATATTTAACAGTGTGCAAAGTTAGAAATAGTTTTAAATGAGAAGGTTTATGTCCCCCCCTCCTCCCCAAAACTCCCCCCAAGTCACTGTAGTTAACGACGTCCATGTTGCGAAACAATAAACACGGGAACTCCCTTGCAATATCTGTGGAACTTATCGTGAACGGGTTGCAGACATTCTGAACAGCTTGCGATAGCTGTCGAGTTAAGACTCAGTAATCTCACAGAAGAACAATGGACTAATGTTCTGGATGTATCACTCATGTGTGCAGCGGTGTGAGAGCTGCTGTAACATCAGAATGTAGCTATAAATAGTTTACAACTTGTATGTGTCTCGGAAATTGGACTGCAGATTACCCAACACAGCTTGGGAAACATATGCCAGTAATAAACAAACCCGCAGCAAAAGAAATACCGAATATAGTGCTGATCAGTCGATAGTGGAACAATTTTTGAAAAGAACTTTTCCTGAAGCAGTCTAGCCAGGCCAGAAGCCGGTGTTCCAGTGTCTAAAATTATTTTCTACATCTGTAGGTATACTATATTATATCCTTTGTCACTGGGATATAAAACCATGGTTTAAAAATGTATGGCAACAGCTTTTCAAAAATGAATTAAACTAGCTGTACAAATACTATACTTTTATATTTTTTCTTACAAATCTTAAAATTGAACAAAATTAATACTATACAATACAGCACAAAATAATTGTTCATGTTATTATAATATCATAGGTAAAGTTACCTATATGACAACTTGGTTCCTTAACAACTGCTCCTAAATAATCTCTCATAACCCAATATATACATATATATATTTCAGTGGCAACCCAGGGACTGAATTAATTTCCATTTCAATAGCTCCACCAACGTGGTGCAAATTATACTCATTTCAAAGAGCACTTTAAAAAAATACATATTTTTATGGTCTTGTGATATTACAGCAATGATAACGCGATAATAATATTTATCATGATTTTTAAAATATAAATATGAGAATTTTAACTTAAAATCTCGGTTTGCATAAATTTCTAAATTTTATTTCTTTGGTTTCAGCTTGAGTGTTTATTGAAAAAACAGAAGTGGAATGTCTCAATTTCTTTGAAATCAGACATTTGGTTTACTTGTGGTAAGGGTTTAACTATTAGCCGTTTGACTTTTAAGTTTTGTCAAAAGTTAGCATAGACGTAATGTGGAATCACATAACTTTCAATCAAATTTTTTTTTTTTAAATATTCTAATGAAATTGGCCATTTTTCATGTAATAAAGCAACGTAGAAAAAAGTTTTCTACTCTTCAAGGGCAATGCAGCTTTGATATGAGTTATAGTAGCAATGAGCTTATGAAAAGAATTTGTTTGGTTGTAATCAGCAGCCAGTTGTAACATTTTGACGTGTTTAGCCAACCATCACTACCACGCAACCTGGTTGGAAGTATTTTGTGTATCCGAGGCCTAAAATCGCAGGATATTTACGGGCGGACAAGGTACACTCATCACATTCCTCGCCGCCTCTATGAGCAAGACATTTAACTGGCGTTGCGGTCTTTACGTAAGCAACTCACCTCTTGAGATTTCCAGCGGCGATACTATAATTTTATGATATAATAATAAAAATGAAATTGTCCTGCACGTCCATCGAAAATACAGGTGTTTTGGTAACTAAAGATTATTGTGACAACACCCATTTCATTTTCGAACAATACACTTTACGTGTACAACATTAGTTTTATCCAAACATGGCAACTGGTGTATACTTTCTGCCCAGTCATTGACGAATATTTTTTGGTTCTAGCTTACGTAACCATTCTAGCCACGGTTGATTTGGTACTTATACAATTTCCTCAAATGCCAGTGGGCTAAACCAGGTTCGTGAAGGGATGGAGGTCTTAATTAAATAAAAGAGTTAACTATAATTTCCTAATTTGTTTAACAATAATTACAAAGTAAATACTTTCGTCTCAGTATCACACAATAAATTGATCTCCCTTGATATTTACAATTAATAAATTCAATCGGTACAATTAGCAAATACTTAAAAAAAAATTAATGTAATTAAATAACTAAATTCAGTTCCAATAAACAGTGTATCAAAACCTGCCGAATTACTTTAAAAACTACATGTCCAAATTTGAAAGTTCCAATATTTACAATAAACACCGTATGATATGACCATACAGTCCTACCTCAGTTCAGTCCAGGTCCCACCAGTTCGCAATGCTCTAGAGTTCTCCAAGCGCCCTCATGCCCACATTAACTCGTTGGGTTTCAGGCCCTCTCGTCCGTTCACACCACAAACACCTCGTACTCCATCGTTTCGCAATCTCCCGTCATCGTCCATCCTCTTCACCGATGTCCCTCGCCACACCAGACTTCGCCAGAAGACCGCACTAAGCCAGATGGCTTCTACCGAAGACCGTCAATCCTCCAGCTGCGGTTGTATTAATAGTGTCGTCGGCGATCGCCCAGAAATATCTTTAAATGTCGCGTTGCGCCGAGGGCCCTAGTTCTCAAAATATTCTTGCGCACCTTCCCAAGTCATTAGCTTCTCCAGCAGGATGGGCAAGGGTGGAGGGGCTGTAATGCGAGCCAGGTCAGCTGTCAATCATTCCCGGTCACCCGGTGACGGGACCGCGAGTTGGTCTGCCTGGGGAAGGGGAGTGTCAAGGTGGGTCACNCCTTGCATAGTGCCCGCGCCTCGTGAGGCAGTCGGCGCGTAACAGTACTCAAAGGGGGCGTGGCCGCATCCATTTTTGACTTCACCAACTTACATTACATGGCAAAGATTGTAAGCACCTTCTCCCTAACTTCTTACCTCCATGGTTGAAAAGAGTTGGGTGAGAAAGTGATCACTTTCAGCTATGGCTACAGTTGAAAATCAGACGTTTACTTTAAATCGTTTCTCTACGAGACTAGCTTAATTCCTGTAGAGATAACAATTGTTTATCGTGGTCATTTTAATTGTAATTGCATTAAGTAGTTATATTGTAAAATTAAGATAATATTCGTTCTTTGCCTGGAAGCGTACATTGATTAGTAAATTATATTTTCCTTTTATTTAGTTAAAAGGGAAACTACTATCGTGTCATGTCCATGGCTTTGGTCGCTGGGAAAAAATATGCTTATCCCAAATAAAACCAACTTTGTGGAAAATGTGTTGTTTCATTTTTTCGCTTTAAAACACGGCGTATGTTAAAACTATTTACACGGTTCATTTTTTATACCACGCCCACTTATTTTGCGTAGAAAAAAATGTGTTTTCACAACTGCTATGGAATAGATACGTGTTGTTCGGAAACGTCGCACCAAAACCAATATGTCGGTCAAATAACTTCGTCACGAACTTTTTGAATAGCCACAATCTTTCATGTTCGCATCATTTCAACGCTTGCCTCGCTTTCTTGCTACGACACAACTGCAGCTGACCCCATTTCTTCTTTTGCGGTTTTGATAGGTACGCCGTATTAATTTATACTTTTTGTTGGACATGCGCACTTAAAATGAAACTTGCATTGTTGAACACAAACCTGATTGTCCCGAGGTTCTTGGTATTTCCAGAGAGCGAGAGGTGCAGAAACGGTGAAAGGGAACTGCGTCGAGATGTGAAGTTAGAGAAATAATTTTTGTAAAAAGTAGCCAGGTAAAAATCACCGAGCATTTTTCTTTGTCGAGAAACCACAGCCCGAGCTTAGCGCTTTTGTGGTGGAGAGGTGCCGTTATCCTTGCTTAGCCTAGATGCGCGGGGCACCACAGTAACAGGCTCCAGGGACACGAGGAGCCGGATGATCGAGGATCCAGGGACAAGAGGTGGATTTCCTGCACGCGAGAAATATTTCACTTTAAAATTTAAATCGGCGTCTGGGTGTACCCATAAATGTCAGTTGACAGTGTTAATTGTAGGAAAGGTTTTATTTTGTACAAGGGGAAATAATCTGCGAAAATTGTAATGCTGACATTTTCTTTGGGGTAAACACATTATCGTGTAGTGACAATAACTACTTAGTGAAGATAACTAAATAATTTTCTATTTGCCACATATAAATTAAAAAACAAAAAAGAAAATAAAATTGCTAGGCGAACTCCCACAAAACAATTTTTAACCCCCCACGACATATTTTTCATAAGTAGAGTGACTTTGGGACATCGGGATCTGAGACCGGAGCGTTGGAGCTGTTAGTGCTCTGTCATTCCGGTCAGCAGGCGGCCATAATGCATCCAGGTGACCTTGACCCTGATGACCTTTGTCCTTGACTCCAATGACCTTTAGCCTTGAAACTAAAAAAAAATGCTAAAGAATTATTAAAAATTATTTTTAAAATGTATTGTTAAAATGTATTAATTAAAAACGTATTATTAAAAATTTTATATTTAAAATGTATTTGAAAAAACGTTTATTTCCGAAGGTTGCCCTCACCACCACTAGCTCTCAACTATACTCATTCCATCGTGTGTCACCATCTTGGTTTTTTCGTTTGTCGTTTGTTTGTACATTTCTGGAGGCTGCCATCTTGGTTTTTTAGTTTGTCATTTTTTTTTATATATTGCTGAAGGATGGCATCTTAGTTTTAATATGTTTTCACACCTAGGTGACGTTGGTGTATTAATAATCGATATCGCCACCAGGAGCAGCCATATTTGTTAATGTTTTTAAAGTATAGGTTGTGCTGTCAGCACCCTCCATGTTGGATTCTATTTTCAACACATAGGTGGCGTTAATATCATTATTCAGCCACCAGGTAAGCTGTCGGCACTTATATTTATGAGCATAGGAAAATATGTAATTTTTCATTCCTATTTTTAAAATAAAATATTTTATCAATCACCAGTATACCTACACGCATGATGCGGGACTTTTACTACATTCATAATGTATTAAATATATATTTTTTGTTAAAAACTTTAAGATAGATTATAAAAAAAAGTAATTTAATGCTAATTTAAGTACAATTTCACCCTATACTATTATTTTATCCTAAATGCATTTTGTATTTTAAATTTCAAAACAATTTTACAAACAAGGCATGAATGAAACTTGCTATTATTTCCAACACATATATTATTCGGTAAAATCTACAACTACTTCATTCACATGTTTTTTTTTTTTAATTCATTGTCTTCGCATCAACTGACGTCAGTTATAAAGGAACCCAAGCTTTCGTACACTCGTGAACTTCATGGCGACGTAGGGCGAGTTTCAATGCAAACTCCATGCAGTAAAAGCGACACCGATAGGCGGGTAGTACAGTGCTGGTCCCATGAGGTTTCGGCTCGTCCAAAGGTACAGGAACTGCGGTTGGCAGTGCATACGTAGATGATGTAGGCGGGGAAAGAAGACAGAAACGATGATTATTGCAGTTAATCACAGCAATGATGAGGTTTGTAGGATCTCTCAGAACTGGCACTGGATAATCGATGAGCCCCGCAGTTTAACTTTACACGACCTTATATGTTTGCAGAAAAGGTAATTATGGTAAAACATCAACCCACATTCGAAGCAAAGATACCTTATCCGGTTTGGATTCTTCATACATCCATGAATTTAATGACGACGTGCATGGTGTTGGTGCGAAAATACTTTGTCGCAGTAGCTGCAAGGAAAGTTTTCTCTGGTGAGGATGGTTCGGCCAATAGGACGAGCTCTGTTGAAGATGGTACAGCCAAAGAACCAGATGGCTCTGCCAGTGGTGCAGGTGCTGCAGTCACAGGCGAAGGAGTTACTGGAACAGCCAAAGACATTGATAAAGTCGATACCGCTGCTTGAAGGCTGTCAATGGAGTATTCCAAGTAGAGTAACTTATATAGACGATCTGCTCTCCACGACGTCTGCCATCAAACTGAACTCTCCGTCATGAATATAGCTGCTTATATAGCAACACACATGTTACAAAAAAACCATGCGGCCATACCTCCATGTACCTCTTTCACCAGTATAAACATTAGCAACTTCAGCCAGGTGTAGGACCCACTGCTTATCCTCCAGGTGTATGTTTCCACCTATATATCTCGTGCACATGCGTCGACTCCCTCCCTCTTACTGCCCAAATGGCTGTGATCAGTCCATGTCAGCGGTTCCTCGGACGTTGGGACCGAGGAGATTAAAAAAAAAATGTTTTAAGAGTTTTTTGCCATAATGATTATCTCCGTAAGATGTAGGTGGGTTCCGAAGACGTATGCCCCAACACGATGATTTTTCTCTGCACACAACATTTGCAAGCAACAGCTGTTTAAGAGGATGGTAAATTTCCAACGTTGAAAGCCCCAGTGTACCAAAATGAGCCAAATACATCATAACATTGACTCAAACAGATAAACTACACCAAAATTTCTTGACACAGCCAAAAAAAAAGTAGGTAGAATGCCCAATGCTGAACCAATGAAAAGAGTATTCCAGATACTCTAAATGACGAAAAAAGTGAAACAGCCATCTAACATTGAAAAGCCTCGTCACATCTCAATTTAAATCAGAATTATAATTCCACCGATGAAAAAAAATGTCAACCGAAGAAGCAGAAGTTAACAGCCCACAAAGAAAAATACATTAAAATTGCCAGGACCAACGACGAGATATATTCTCAGAAAAATGCAGAAGTATACACCAACATCGACGAAAAATTGTAGAACCATTGTTGAAAAATATTTACATAAATATTCAGAAATATACGCCCCACCAACAGCAAATATTAACAAAATGCTAGCACCAACGACGAAAAATATTAATAAATACAGAAAAAAGCTCACACAGTACTATACAGACACCATCAAAGAAACGTAAGTATACACATTAATCACGAATCATACAGCCATAAGCAGCTAAAAACACTCCCTAGATAGATAAAAGGTTCGAAGAACAACCAAGAAAAAAATCACCCAAGTACTGTTACCTGGAAACGAATAAGTAGAAAATATGGCTTAAAGATATAAAATCACAGAAAAACAGTCACAAGGGGAAAATTTAAAGTAATACGACTGCCGCAGAAGAAATTTTTTTTTTAATAAAGTGTCACCTTTAGATTTTTTCCACGGGTACGATATAGCTAACATTTTGTCCCTCGCATTTCCGACGGGGGGATAAGCATTGGAACCTCCAGGAATTGACTTTAAACCCTTGTCGGAGGTCCAACATTGACGCAGAACCAATGTGTATGTGTGATTGCGAATATGAAATTGCAGAAGCAAAAATGGCAAGCACATCTCATTGTAGTGTATCGCATAAGCCCTTTATGATAATTGTATTTATTTTGTTGGGGGAGAAGAGGGATTGAAATCACAGCAGATTTGACACCCTCGAGGGGAGGAACTGACCTTGCTTCCCGGCCTCATTCGCCCTCTCCCAAGAACCAACACGCATTTTATGGCATGTTAACCCCATTTCCAACTACGTCATCTGTGTGTGTATTCCTGATCGATCAACAGCTACATAGAAAGGTAAGCAAACAGTGAACCTTGTGTATCGCTATATTCACAAATAAATGTTGGGGATATAATCGATATATATTTTTATGTTTCAATACGGTAGTGTCTGTATTCCGTTTTCCTGTAGCTGCCTCTTATCGCCCGTTTATGTCAGGGTAATCTTATTTATACATTCTGAAAATAATTCGTGTGTGTGTGATGATCGTATAGTGCGGACATTAACTCGTATCGTACGGTGCTGCCCCAGAACAGATTTAAAACCGTCAAAATTAATTTTATTTTTACGACGCATTGTTTAATACCTTTCGCTCTTTTTGTTAATTTTCCGTCGCATTTGCACGAATATAATTTCGCCTTAAGTCCCACGAATTCAGTCATGATCTTTTCCATTGCACTCATCTTTGAATTTACCAACGACCTTCTTGTTGGTGGGCGAAAAGCACTTGTGGTTAGTGGGATAGAGGCTCGTGTCGAACTCTGCAAATATCTATGCGTCTGAAACCATGGCCCTGTAAAAGTCCCGGGTTCGAACCTGATACAGGTATGACTCGGTGTCTGTATTTAGTAGCTCGACGTCTTCGTCGTGCCGAGCCTTCATCACTTCATAATTGAGTCTGTACATGAATGTTTTTGAGAGATCAAGTACTGAAAAGACGGCATAAATAGGTTTATCAAACAGTATGAATTCGTGCTGCATTTGGCGGAGGGAAAGAGATTCATCATAAATTGTTCGATCTAGGAATGTTGGCTTGGCTACCAGTTTTTAGTCGCTTTTCACTGCACACTAGAGAAGTTAGAAATAGAAGGTTCTGTGGCAAGGGATTGGGGATGAGGACGAGGGGACGAGCGGAGGCCATCTTGGATGAAGCCACCAAGGTAAAAGGTCAAAGTCAAGATCAAATTTTCCAAATTTTTTTAAATTTTAAAATTTTCAAAAAAAAAATTTTAAGGGTTTTTTTTTTTCTAAATTTGTTTTCTTCCAAACATTTTTTGATCTTATGCACAATGAGGCTGGTTTGCACAATGAGGCTGGAGCCAGCTGAAAACAATTGTGCAATGTCAACCGGAATGTGCAAGCAGGTATACAAGCATAGTTATCCATAATTTCCGAGACGTTGAAGATACAGTCACCAAATTCGAAAGATAGGCATCACCCCACAACAACGAAAATATTCAGAGAGTCATTTATGTCCTATACATACTTATAATCATAGTTGGATGTAATTTCAGAACCGTTTAAGATACAGGCGTCAAATTCATAACATAGGTATCACCTCCGACAACGAAAATTATCACAGAACCAAGCCAATCATAAAGGACACTACCCGCACGCAAGGATAAAGTTACCTTATACGTTAAGTGAGGCTCTCGAAAGTGTGTCGCCATTGACGAAGCTGGTAGCCTATCATAAAGGTCGCTACTGCACACAACGATAAAGCAGTCTAACATGTAACGCGAGGCTCTCGAAAGTGTCTAGTCACTGACGAAGCTGGAGACCTATCATAAAGAATGCTACCGCACACAACGATAAAGAGCCTAACTTGTTACTGAAATTGTTCTCAGCTCTAGATGATTTATACTGAAGCTAGGGTCGAACCCGAACCCTTGGTAACCATTTCTTATTCCTCTTGACATATCTTGAGTATACTAACAGCAACAGCGCTTTCTATTTCAGATGAATGAGACACAGCTACAGCCGAGGTCTTGAAGACCCTGGTACAATATTCACTATTGTGAGGCTCTGGTTTCGTATATCTACAGTCCAACCATATGTTATATTTGACTGCACCATCTATTTATATCTCGTCGATAAGTTGATTTTTTACATTAGGTCACATACTTGTCAGAAAAGAGCAAACATCTGTCGATGTAGTTATCATATTCGGTGTAACATAATCTTTTAGAAACCCCCTGAATGCAAATTGCTTCAGGAAACAGCCACTGACATTAGGCTTTGGCTCGCAGAACACTGACTTAGGCTGTGCTGTGCAATCAGATGGTGATGTAGCAGGTGCAATATTCTATATGCTCTTAGACCCAGCTTGTAAGCAATTTTGTAACTAACAAAGTTTTAAATGTAAATTTATATCGTTCGACAGTTATTACATCAATATATCATGCGAATGGTGCTCTTCACACAAGTATTTTTTTTATGTATCCTTGCATCGCATGCGTATGTAAACGTCTCGTCACAATAGTTGCATGGATATCTTGCCGAGAGCAACGAACTGCTCTCATCATTTGTAGATGATCCTCACATTTATTTGTTAATCTTCGTAGATATTGCTTGGCAGACAGTGCAAGGAGACCTTTGCATGTTGCAAGATGTCTTATCAAGGTGCTGAAACGTCCAAACTGTGATTAACACTGTTCGCATGAGAACATAGTATGTTCTGGATTCTGATGACAACTAGCTTCATGCTGTCTGCAGTTGGTTATGATAGAAATGGTATTCTTACAGTTGCAGCACAAATAACTTTCCTGAATATTTTCCATTGTTGTATAAGGGCACACTATCCACAGCCGATGTTCAATCATCGAGGTCTGAATAGCAACTGGGCTGTCCGACCAATTCCAAACGGTTTAAAACCCTTACATTACATAGTCAACCTTATACATAGGTTTCGATAGAATTGTCATATTCGTCACAACATAATCTTTTAGAATCACCCTAAATGTAGATCGCTTCAGGTAAACACAATAATATTAGACTTTGACTATGTTTGTTGGTGATGATGTGTCATGTGTAATATTCAACATACTATTAGTGCCAGCTTGAGACCTATAATGTTTCAAATGTCTTTTTAAATTGTAAACACGTACATACATTCGGCAGCACGCATCACTTCGATATGACATACGAATGGTGCTCCTCGCACAAGTACTTTTTTCATGTCTCCTTGCATCACATGCATATGTACACATCTTGCCACAATAGTTGCATGGTTGTCTTGGTGGGAGGAAAGAACTGCTCTCAAAATTTGTAGTCGATCCCTTACAATTATCTGGTAATATCAGCAGATATCGCTTGACAGGTAGTTCAGGGATCCCCTTACACGATGCAAGATGTATTTTCAAGCTGCTGCGACGACCAAACTGAGATTTACACTTTCCACATGTGAACATAATACGTTTTGGATTCTGATGACAACCAGCTTCATGCTGTCTGCAGTTGTTTATGTTAGAAAAGACCTTCTTACAGTAGCTGCACAAATAACTTTTCCGAATATTTTCCATAGTCGAAGAAGACGTATACGTTATTCACAGTCCATGTTCACTCTTCGCAGTCTGAATAGCAACTGAGAATAACAGAAATAATGTATATATACTTGTACCTCTATTTAGAGACTTTTCATAGCAATATTTTGCTATATGCTCAACATATTCTTCATTCGAGCGAAACATTTATAGTAAGTATTACTTTTACCTTTATTTACAGACTTGTCGTAACAGTATTTTGCTACATGCTCAACATATTCTTCATTCGAGCGGAACATTTACATTAACAATTCCTGCTGTGAGCATACAAGCTACTCTTATTCGCATATACTGCACATCAGTTATCGCATGGGTAGGTCTTGTAGACAATGGCAAATGTAAAGTTACTGAATGTCTTACAGCAATACATGCAATCGCTTCCCGATGAATGGCAAACACGATCTTTGCACTTCTTGTTATGTCTATACAGGCTATCACTGCGGGTAAAACACACCATCGCAGTTATTACAGTGGGATACTTCGTATGCTGGGCTGAACATGCAATGAGCACTTTCATGTCGTCGTGTATTAAACTTTTACGAAAAGTATTTCCACAATAGTGACATTGATATCGTAATCCTTGCAACAACTCTTCAGGGTCTCTTGCTGTTATCGGTGTTACAGATGGTAAGTCTTCAACTATTGATTCCATCTTAATATTGTAGCAGTGTACACGTTCGTAGTAGGTGAATGTATTAGTAGTGACAACCTGCTTTCCTCAACCAAGCTCGACAACGAAATTACGTTCATTTTGCATGATGCTTGCTTATATGTGCATATAAATATTTTTATTTTTATTTAATTTTTATATCTGTTTTAATCAGAGTATAGCCAGCACTTCACAACTTAAATTTCTTCGTCTGCGTGTGTACGTGTGTGCGTGTGTGCACATGCATGTGCGCGTGTGTGTGTGCACGTGCATGTGTTGCGCTTGTGTGTGCACGTGCGTGGGCTCGTGTGTGTATGTGTGTGTGAATGTGTGTGCAGCGCCACTGTCGCCATGGGGCGCTGGTGGAGTCATCATAGGGAACCTCGGAATGCGTGGGCATGAAGTTTCCATACTGTCACCACTGCGGTCCCAAAAAGCGAGTCGTCTACCCACCACACCACCATCGCTCAGTAAGGTGGTGTTGCCGTAGGGAGCCTCGGAATGCGTGAACTTGAAATTTGAATACTGTCACCACTGCAGTCCCCAAGAAGCGAGTCGTCTATCCACCACACCATCGCGACCCCCAAGTAGCTAGTCGTGTAACCACCACACTACCGCGGCCCCCAATAAGCGACACAACTTCAACATCCAAGAAGCGAGTAGTCTATACACCACACCACCGCAGTCGCCAGGATGGTGGTGGTGTCATAGGGACCCTCGGAATGCATGAAGTTTGTCGTCTACCTACCACATCACCGTGGCACAGGATGGTGGTGCCATTGTAGGGAGCCTCGGAACGCGTGTGCATGAAGTTGAAATGCAGCATGGCAGGGATTTGGGAAGACTCGGAGAAAACCCCCTAGCATGGAATGCAAGAGCACGAAGTAGGGACCAGTCAGGGCATCGTGGCAAAGATTAGGGAAGACTCTGAGAAAACCCCCTAGCATCGAATGCAAGATCATGAAGTAGAAACCAGTCGGGGTGTCGTGGCAGGGATTTGGGAAGAATCGGAGAAAACCCGTTAGCATGGAATGCAAGAGCATGAAGTAGGGATCAGTCGGTGCGTCGTGGCAGGGATTTGGGAAGACTATTTGAATCCAAGATTGCCGCCGGCTCCCCCGACGAATCCCCACGAGTACAATTTTCCTTGACTCTGGCTCCGAGAGCCTCACGTAGCCAATCAGAGACGAGAACCTTACATACCTGCTTGCACATTCCGGCTGACATTACACCTATTTCAGCCGGCTCTAGCCTCATTGGGCAAACCAGCCTCATTGTGCATGAAATCAAAATTTTTTTGAGGAAAAAAAAAACAAATTTTGAAGAAAAAAAAATCCTGAAATTTTGTTAAACATTGAAATTTTTTGGAAAATTTGGGGAAGGTTAGAAATTTTTTTGGAAAATTTTGGAAAATGTTGAAATTTTTTGAAAAATTGTAAAAATTTAAATTGACCTTGACCTTTGGCTTTGGTGACGTCATCCAAGATGGCCGCCGCTCGTCCTTCTCGCCACATCCAATCCCTTGTCACAGAACCCAATATTTCTAACTACTCACTAGCTTAATATTTTTTGACATTTTCTTTTGATCTCCATAAATTTTCCAAAATTTGCGTTATTGGCCAATTAAAAAATTTCTTTTTCGAAATCGTTGGTGGCCACTTGACAATTTGTGGTATTCAAATCTGTGTAAAGTTTCAGCTAGGGACTTTGCTCGAATTCTAGCACTCTGTGAATTTTCGTAACCTTCAATCAATGATCCAGTGTCTGTTTCAAGTTGCGGTAATGTACGATGTAATTTTTCTTATTTTCTAATGTTGTTACTGATTTCGCATGTTTGGAGTTAGGGAGGCACTGGTTAACAGGAAGAAAAAGCAATTGACGATGTTTCTCGCGCATGCCTGTGGCCTCCAGAATATAGCCAACACCAGCATTATCTGGTACGGACATTACGACGATGTTGGTGTCGACCCACCTGAAGTTGCGTACTGGAAACGGCAGCGACATGGTGCAGCCGTACAGGTTGTTTGCGTCGAGGTATTGCAAAAATGTGGTGGGCTTGCTGGGATCGTATGTGTCTGGCGCGTAGGTGTAGTTCGCCATGCTTCACGCACTGGGCCACGCCACCGTGAATTCCATTTTCAATAAACATATGCATGTCGTAATCGGTTAGAATCTCTAGATTTACTCCCATCGTTTTTAACATTGCATTGAATGTAAACCCCGGGGCGCTGACGCAGTACGCACAATCGAGCTTGTTTGTTGACATGCACAAATTTCTGAAATTTTCAAATACGTCTGATAGAATTAGCACGTCCGACTTCAAATAAAATTTTGTATACTTTCCCAGGTTTGCACAGTTGAACGTTTCTCATAGTTCCTGAGCGTGGGCCTATCCTTCGTCGCTTATCCTAGAGCCCGTCAGCCTGTTACAGAATTCCTCTTTCGGAGGCAACTGCTGCTCGTCCAGCTTCTCCCAACTGTCGACATAATAACATGGAAACACGCCTTTGTGCGTGACGAGAGGCAGTTGGCCGACACTGAAGAATTTTGCTGTGTTGATAAATTTATTCTAATGTACGAGGGTTATTCGGAAAGTAAGGTCCGAATCACCGTAGCTAATCGAATGTCGCGCGAACATTGTAACGCGCATGCGCACCGACTCCCGGCATACCTTTCTCGTCAAATGACGCCATTTGCATTGGCATTGTTGCAGTGTGCTGTTTACAGTGTCAGCTCAAAATTTTTAAAACAATTAATCAGCCCGCCGACTGTGAAATACGGTCAGCGATTCTGTTTTTGACAGCAAGGAACGTTTCAGCAGCGGAAGTTCATCGACAGATAAGTCAAGTGTATGGCCCCAATGCGATGAGTGACAGCAAAGTGCGTAAGTGGGTGAGAGCTTACAAGGACGGACGGGAAAATGTCCATGATGAACCGCAATCAGGCCGACCATCAGTGATCACAGAAGATTTGGTCAAAGCCATGGACGAAAAGATTCGTGAAGACCGGCGATTCACAAGTTCAACTTTAGCATTGGAATTTCCGAATGTGAGTAAAACAACTTTGCACAAAATTGTCTCTGAAAATTTACAATTTCACAAATTGTGCGCACGTTGGGTTCCCAGGCTGCTTACTGAGGAACACCAAATGAAAAGAATGGCTTGTGCTCTTGATTTTTTGGCCCGATATCATAAGGAAGGTGATCAATTTTTAGAGAAGATTGTCACAGGGGACGAGACGTGGGTTTCTCACATGACCCCAGAGTCTAAACGTCAGTCAATGGAATGGCGTCACCCGACATCACCAGTCAAAGTCAAGGCCAAGCGGACAATCTCANCAGTCTCAACACGCAAGGTTATGGAAACCGTGTTTTGGGATAGACATGGAGACTTGTTAGTCGATTTTATGCAGCAAGGGACAACAATCAATGCAGCCGTTTACTGCGCTACCCTGACTAAACTTCTACGTGCAATACGAAACAAGCGACGTGGCCTTCTGACGTCTGGAGTTTTGTTGCTGCATGACAATGCCAGACCCCATTCTGCCATTCACACCCAAAATCTGATCAGATATTTTGGATGGGAACAGATTGACCACCCACCGTTCAGTCCAGACTTGGCGCCGAGCGATTTTCACCTGTTCCGCTACAAGGCGTTTCTCGGCGGTAAGCGCTTCGCCACAGATTACTAGGTGAAAGTAGTTACAGACTGGTTATCCTCACATGCGGGAGACGTCTATGACTTAGGCATGCAAAAGCTTGTAGAACGTTATGACAAATGTTTAAACAAATAGAGAAACATGTAAAAAATTAAATACAATTTTTTTTTATGAAAACATCTGTGATGGTTTATGTTTTATATGAAATCGGACCTTACTTTACGAATAACCCTGGTAATAACTCAGTCAGGGACGCCAAACTTCGGGCCTAACCGGAGCGTATCGACAAACTGCACCGAAAATCTGTCTCCCAGCTGTTTAGAAAATGTGATCATTTTCTCGCTCGTGTGCGGAATGATAAAGATGTCCCTCGTATTGTATCCCAGCTGCCTGACGATAAAATTCTCATCGTAGCTCAAGTTGTGAAAAAATACGACTAGTTTCGTAGGGCGGTGGCGCAGCAAATTGCAGCTGGTGCATGCAGGCCCGATGCACCGCCCTGTGAAGTGGTCATGTCACGCACTTTATAATTTTCTACAGTGAACGTCGATTCGCAGTAGCAGCATCTCGTCACCCGTGAGTAACTTGCTTTATTCTGTTTGGTGTGAGCGGTTCTATCTTCTTCGTAGTAGCACATATATCTTATATTTTTTTTACCAATATCTACAATTGCCGCCATGAACTTTTTCTCTGCATCTTCCCCCGTGAGTCCTGGCTCAGCGAGGATGTTGGCGTCTCAGGGATGGCGTCGTTGTCCACGTGGACGTAAATGCAGAAGCTATACGCCAGTGCTTCTGATAGGTGTACGTGTAGGAGCGGCTGGGGTCCTGTTCGCAGGTGTGGATCGGTTTCAGAATGGCCTCAAATCTGCATAAACATCTATTGAAAATTTAGCAATGTGGTGGAAAGTTTTATATTTTAATACTGGAGGCTTACTATCCTCCTCCAGCTGTGGCATCTTGGTACTGGCTGGGGCATTTTTCTTGCAAAATTTTTTTGTTTTGTTCCAGGCACTGCTGTCCCGTCAGTCTGGAAGTTCGTGGTAAATCATGATAATACGTGAAGCAGTGCTTGCATATATGAATGTTTCTCCTTGTAGGCCGTCAGCTGAGATCTTGTCAAACGCTCGAAATTCTTTACGCAGCAATAGTGGGCTTTCCCATCTTCGGTGGTGAGGAGGAGGAGGTCGAAACGGTGTAGGGAACTCTAGCTCTGAAAAATCAAATTTTGATTCCAGTTTGTGATAGCGGTTGTCGACCCGCTGCGGATTTTCACCTTCCACGTAACGTGCCAGAATGGACCATTTAAAACACACGTGGTCGTTTGTGTTTTGCGGGTTTATGATATTTCTTCTAAGCTATTTTGGACGGCTTCCTCAATAACACTGATTTCATGGATTGGCATATTTGTAGTCTTGAATGCTTTTTTGTCTGTACCTTCATCGAACAGAGCTGGTTTCGTATAATCACACTCGAGCCAAATGTAAAATTTTATTGCGCCATTTACTCTCACTTCGTCCGTCAGCTGGTTGATTATGTTTTGCTGAATGTAGGTCAATTAATTACAAATATTTTTTGCGGTGTCACTTGCGTTTCCGGCCACGTACGTCTTCAAATTGGCCCTGGATGCAGATTTCTGCCTCGACTAACCCGTGAGAGGTTGGCTGGTCAGAGCCGACAATGATTCGTGGTCGCGAAGATTGAGCAGGGGCGTGAACCTGTAGGGCTACGGGCTGTTGGGGAGCCACGTTGAGTCGCGTGCGTTTGGCGGGAGGAGGGGCGGGTCCACTGCACTTCGCCATATGTGCCCTAAGTGTATCTGACCTAGTAAACTCTTTGCCACATTCTTCGCAAGTATATGAGCGTTTGTCGGGGTTAAAGTGACAGCTAGTTTCGTGTCGTCGTGCATGACCCATATGTGTAAATGCAGCATTAAAGAATTTACGATTCAAATTTGGCGCCTGTTTAATAGTACCCTTACAACTACGTGCATGCTTATCCATATCGTCCTTTCAGCTTATTTGTACCCCACATTTCTCACAAATCTGAGAATTGGCCCTGAAGGGATTGTGTAGGCAATTGGCCTCTTGTCGGAGCCTATTTCGACGGATAGTAAAGTGCTTTCCGCAAAACCCCCAGGAAAACAAACTGGAGGTGACATAATCATTCCCACCCCAGCAGGTGTTGGAACGACGGATGCAGGTGTTGGAACGACGGATGCAGGTGTTGGAACGACGGATGCAGGTGTTGGAATGACGGATGCGACACAAGGGACACGTGAAGAACCCACGTAGCAACCTACAAAATGGATACATGTGCAGAAAAATTAATTTGTGCCGCAGAATAAATAACGAACAATACAGCTAGTTTCAATTATGTATATTTTGATCGAATTTTACAAGAATATGCACCACCATTTGATTATTTAATGAATTGATCATTACCAAAAGTTTTAAAGATCCACAAAGTATACAATAACTTAAAATTCGTAACACCAAAAATTTACAAAACTCAAAAGGCTCAATCAAATTGATTATAATAACAAGCAATACTTTTAAAACATTCAAAATACAAATTATTGATTATACGGATTAGTTATTTTAAAATGAGCCTTAGAAGCCCAGTAAAGCCTCCTTTACGTAAAAACAAAATTAAAAAGCTGCCTTAAAATATTTACATTAAAGGTTACGTCGGTGGAGGCAGTCAGTACACCCAATCAAAGCTCCATCGAATAAAAAATAAAGGATCACGACGTTTAAAATAAAGAATTAACCACACCCAACGCGTAAGTCGTGGAGGCACAGCAAAGCAACTAAACTTTAAATGAATATAAATGGGTAGCAGACAAATACTATACACTACACGTTAAAACAACTTATATATAATTTAGTTAAATCGAAACCACAATTTAGGCTGGCAACCAAAACTACAATTCAGAAAGAAAAAAAACTAACACACTGCATGGCCAAAACGACACAAAACTACGCCATACAATTATTAAAAACACCTCAAACAGACCCAAAGAAGAAAATGCCGCAACCGTACTCACCGTTTCAAATAGTTCCACATTTCTGCCGCTCACACGATACAAGTTAAAAAGCGGCTCATAGCACACGTCTCAAGGACGACTAAATTGAAAATTAAAGTGAAATTGCAATTTGACACAGCTCTAGAAGACGTCGACTCGACGAAGTTCTCACATAGGATAGGCGTAGAGTAAGGGCAGCACAAGACAAGTAACGACTTATATTAACTTGCCCCATACTTTAAAAAATGATGACTCACAAGGAGGGGTAATCAATGGAGGGAAATTATGGCAGCAAACAGGGTGTGGGGGGAGCCGAGCCGGCCAAGGAGAAGGCCACCTTGCAGAGGAGAAATTCCAAAGACTAACGACGCGGTGGCGCTAGCGTCGCAAAATGAACGGTGCCGATGAGTGATCTGACGAAGGAAAAGAGAAAACCAGCAAGCTAACGTTAGAAAATGCTGGACGTTACACACCGGGAATCGAACTAGCGGCAAGCCGCCGCCACACTACACCGGCGTGTCACCGCGGTCGCCCAGAGGTGTTATCTCCGCTAGTCCTGCTAGTGACGAAGAAAGGGGCAGGGAATCAGTGTGTGTTCCGACCCACTTCTCATACTATGAGTGTCACACACTACACACACTCACCTACACACACGCACGCATCATATCGCCTGATTTAAAAATTTACGCTAGATTCACTATAAATTATAATAGGGAGTAAAATTATTTTTAATCTCAATATACATANTTACGCTAGATTCACTATAAATTATAATAGGGAGTAAAATTATTTTTAATCTCAATATACATATTTAAATAACTTTACGTTAACGTCATTCTTACTAGCAGGTGGGCGAGTTTTTTTTTGTCGTACACACATTTCCATCGTATTTTATATTATCTCCAATTACAAACACATTAAGTAAATGGGAAAGTAAATTTTTGAAATCACAGGCCGAATCTTAATACGTTACGATCTACCGAACTTGTAAAAAAATTCACGCTACTGATTAATGCATTTACGTCTAAAGAATGATAATATTGTATCCTTTAAGAAAGACCGTACATTGTGAGTAAAAGTTCAGCTACAATAAGAAAATAATGAGCAGCTCGAGTAAGTATTGAAATTGGTGGTATGTGTTAATAGAAAATAAACGCAGCTCAGCGAAAATAANGTGTCGTCGCGCATGACCCATATGTGCAAATGCAGCATTACAGAATTTACAATTCATAGTACCCCAGCAGGTGTTGGAACGACGGATGCAACACGAGGGTCGGCCATGGTTCGTTCCACACACGTAAAGAACCCACGTAGAAAAATGCAACATGGATACATTTTTTAATTTTTTTTTAATTTTTTTTTATTACAAATAATATTTAGTCTCATACAGTGTCATTCCTAGCCAGGGAACAATTTATTAGAAATTCTTAAGTTGACGTAATTTGATAAAAAATAAATATATATTTATTAAGCTCTTAATATACTTGAGTATATGCACCCGTCATCTCTCTTAAATGCATTTATATTTTTTTAATCCCATTTAATTCACCCTACATTTTTTTAGAAATACAGAATCTGTATAGCTTGTGAGATAGTGCAGACAATTAAATGAACGGTGCCGATGAGTGATCTGAAGAAGGAAAAGAGAAAACCAACAAGCTAACGTTATAAAATGCTGGACGTTACACACCTGGAATCGAACTAGCGGCAAGCCGCCGCCACACTACACCGGCGTGTCACCGCGGTCGCCCAGAGGTGTTATCTCCGCTAGTCCTGCTAGTGACGAAGAAAGGGGCAGGGAATCAGTGTGTGTTCCGACCCACTTCACATACTATGAGTGTCACACACTACACACACTCACCTACACACACGCACGCATCATATCGCCTGATTAAAAAATGTACGCTAGATTCACTATAAATTATAATAGGGAGTAAAATTATTTTTAATCTCAATATACATATTTAAATAACTTTACGTTAACGTCATTCTTACTAGCAGGTGGGCGAGTTTTTTTTTGTCGTACACACATTTCCATCGTATTTTATATTATCTCCAATTACAAACACATTAAGTAAATGGGAAAGTAAATTTTTGAAATCACAGGCCGAATCTTAATACGTTACGATCTACCGAACTTGTAAAAAAATTCACGCTACTGATTAATGCATTTACGTCTAAAGAATGATAATATTGTATCCTTTAAGAAAGACCGTACATTGTGAGTAAAAGTTCAGCTACAATAAGAAAATAATGAGCAGCTCGAGTAAGTATTGAAATTGGTGGTATGTGTTAATAGAAAATAAACGCAGCTCAGCGAAAATAAGTGAATCTGTACTCACTGACTGGACAGGCGAAATTAGCTGCGATGGGAAGAGGACTCGTCAGTAGTTCGATAGAAGCTCGAGTCCACGGGTTTGACGAATGGAAAAAAAAAGGGGGAACAATATGCATAAAAAAATCTTATCGGTAAATGACAAACATCGCTGTAAGGACTCGTGTAGACTTTTTTTTTATTACCTGCAAAATAAATATGCAGTACGAAACAGGACCTTGANCATCGCTGTAAGGACTCGTGTAGACTTTTTTTTTATTACCTGCAAAATAAATATGCAGTACGAAACAGGACCTTGAAGACAGCTCGTCGTGAAGATGGCACACGTGGTTCTCAAGCCGAACGGATCACACCAAAACTGTCGCTCTAGGCNCGAAGACAGCTCGTCGTGAAGATGGCACACGTGGTTCTCAAGCCGAACGGATCACACCAAAACTGTCGCTCTAGGCTGGGCGAAAACACAGGTGGCGATATCTGTAAACAGAATATAACACATTATAGGGTAACCAGTGTAATTAGGTGTCTTGGCATACAGCCCACCGCGAATCGAACCTGGCTCANAATATAACACATTATAGGGTAACCAGTGTAATTAGGTGTCTTGGCATACAGCCCACCGCGAATCGAACCTGGCTCATCTAAGTACGAGGCGAGCAATCAGGCTTCACGGTAAAGCGTGCAGGAAGAAAAAATCTGAAAATGTTGTGAAGGGGAAACGATGCTTGTGTTTTTCAGCCGATGCAACCGTGATGGTAGGCTCGTGCTCGCGAGAACGGGCCAGCCGGCCGTGCTCCGGGCTCCTGTCGCTGTAATATCGGACGACAGACGTCCCCAGACCCCCGGTATCATACCACACGAATAATTCTAGCTATGCGAAAGATTGGTTGCGGACCGATATTTATGTAAAAATCTTAAGGGGCTCAGCTACCTACGATTATTTCTGACTCTCTAAAGCACAATGGTGAACTCTAGCCATGTAAGTTGAAACTTTTATACCTATATTTTAAATACATAGTTTTTATATGGGATGCGATGTAAATCAGACTTCTAAAAGGAAGTTTTCTTTGTAAATAAAACTGCAAGTTTAGCGGGACTGTATTTTTTTAACGTGAACACAATATTTATGTCTGTCTTTACGTTTAATCTGAAATATTAGTATGAAATTGCGTCACCTCTAAATAAAGGAGCGTGTATGCTAAACGCAATTTACACACGAAAAATAAAACTATTTTAAATTATCTCTAACGTATTGTTTTCAGCAACGTAAAAAAGTATGACTGCTTATATAAGAAACATATTTTCCTAATACCTTTGAGAAACGGAAACTTTTTTTACGCTCGTCAAAACAATTCACCTGGCGTGACTGTAAGAAATTAATTTTTTTACTTTAAGCAAGTATTTCGACAATTGAGCCGAGATGAGGCGAGCGTTTCTCAGTTAACGAATAATGTTAAGAATTAATACCTAATTCTTAGCACCATTATTAAATAGAAATGCATACATAATTATTTCTGAACAGGGAGCACGCTGCACGATGCATGTGAGCTGCGGTTGACGGCCTTGGTGCGAGCGCCCGCCTCGCTGGTTGTGCCTGGTCAGGTCTCTTCTCCTGACCTACATTTCGATAAGCACGTACACCGCACCTGTACGTCCATTCACTCTTACGAATGCGGGCGGAAGAAATGCAGTTTAACATATATTTTGGGGAAAAAATAAACCGGATTAACAATTTATCACCCGCAACATAAAAGTTTTTTGTTTGGTCAAGAACTTTATTTATAAAACTCGAAAGAAAGCTTTGATTTTAACAGTCATATTAAATAAACAAGTCGCGCTCTTGAAATCATTCGCAAAAAAAAAATTCCAAGTCCTAAAATTGTTTGCAACAGTATGTATCGTACTTACCTCCGAACTGAAGGAAGGCTGACGGAAGCAAAAAATCGCTGAAAAACTGGAGAAGGCCTGGATACACGCGAAGCTGATTTGCAAGACAGAATGGGAGCAAACAGGGTCGTTTCCAGCTTATATTGTTTACCAGTACGATATTGATGTATTCTTCCGCAGGTGAGGTGCGGGTGTCGATTCTCCTCTCCGCGTATTTTCATCCGCGAAAAGAAAATAGTCCGCAATCATGAGTTTTAAAATAAAATTAGAATTTTTTTCGCACAAAAAAAAACTAACAAATCAATTAATCGATGGTTTCCTTCATTACGTAAATTTTGTAATTTTTCTAATATATTGTTTTTGTACAAATTTATATATTTTTATCGATAATTCCCAATACCACTGATGGAAGTTATCTCCTGTAGGCGTGTCAATGCAGGTGATGAAAGGTGGGAATGGTTGGGCCCCTCGCACGTTTTCAGATTTCTCAGTACCCTTCGCGAGACTGACCATGCATTGTAAATTATGGCAACTGACGACTGTAAAGTATCCTAGATTGTGCGAGTTAGATGATACTCTTCTGTCTCTCACGACATGACCATGTAAATTTGATGCACCTCTCTGCGAGTGTACACTCTGTTACGCTTATGGGATAAATGTATAAAGAGAGAGGGTAAATTTATTTTCTGTCTTTCACAACATGAGCTTGGAAATTTTACGCACCTCAGATATGAGACTAGATTTTACCGGGAATTTTCACCCCTCCCCTCGTTGATTTCTCCTCAATTCCCACACTCCGATTTTTTGCGACAAATAGGAAATCGGTATGTGGGGGAGTACGAAGTACAATTCTCTTCATGGCCAATGGGAGATCGGCGCATGCGTGGGAGTGCGAAGTGTAATTCCCTTCGTGGTCAATGGGAATGGGATTTGTTCATGGTGCAAGGTTCCGTCTCCCTCGCAACCAATGGGAATTAGATTTTGGTTGCAGCCAATGGGAATGGGATTTGATGAGGTCAGGTAGGCCTGTCTGAAAATAATACGATTCCCCCTCAAAATACTGCAGGCAGAACGACATATTTCGTGGCTGCTAGGACACAGTCCAAAAACAAGTCGCTCTAGAATTATTGACTCAGTACATACTACCTAAACAGTGTAAAGCCAATATAAACGGAATATGCATTATTAATCAGTCAATACAAATAATTTTCAATAACAAATTACAAAAAAAAAACTGAGAAAAGTACGTGAAACTGATATATTTTCAACACCTTGGGATGTACACATATTTTTTGCAAAAAATTAAATTTCTACCAGTCACTGTTCCATTAGATATAAAACTCACGATAATGGGCTTGATTTGTGTAGCGTCCAGCCAAAGTTGAGACTTCTTTTTTTCTTAGGTGTTAAACGTACATTTTACCAGAAATATATTTAAATCGATGTTAACATATTGTGCTAAATACGCTCGTTATCAAAGCCCCAGAGGAGACAATTTTTTTTTATTTAAGTCAAGAATGCCTTAATTTTTTTCTTCAGGTTTTAGTAAGCCATGCATGCATTGGAGTTATGATACTTAAAGGATACCTTGTCCAAGGATGCAAGTTTCCAATATGATTTTCCGTCACAACGAACAATAAATAAATTTGTCTAGAAAATCTTACTTTTTTTCCGACATGTTTTATAATATTGTATACTTTTTGAGAGAAAATTAAAAAAATTCCGTAAAGTTACATTTTTAAAATTTAGCAAACATACATTTACCATTTTACCATGTATGTTTTTTTTATGGCGAACGAATTAGCACATACATATTTTTTTTTATAGGGAGTGCGACAGCGTGAAGCATATTATGAATGGAAGGTGCAGTGACTTCTAAACATCATATTTTTCCTGTACGCTGGCTATAAGTTTGTTGTAAAGGTGTTTGGAATGTATGTGACAAGTGTTTTATTTTTTAAGGAATGTTCTCTGTTTGTCCCCATCAATATGTTCTGTTTGTCCCTACCAGTATGTTCTATCTTTTTTTCATAAATCGGTATGGTAATGGGTGTATTTTTTTCAGCAATCAGAATGGTAACGGGTATATTTTTTCACCAGGATGGTAATGGGTATATGTTTCTCAAGTGTCGACCCTAGACCCTCTTGTTAGTGTGCCTTGTGTATATTCTCGAATGGGCTAAAGATCAAAGCGTGTTACTTTTCCCAGAATATTAAAGTTTGTATGGTAAAATAAATACGCATTTGTGAATTCTTTTTGCAACGTATTAAAGTTTTGCATTATAAATGAATAAGCAATCGATCTCTGTTGGAATAATAAATTGAACAAGGCAAGCGTGAAGCAACTGCTATAGGCTAGGTGTTCGCCTCCTTGCCCTGGCTTCAGGTGGCCCACACGTCTGCCTGCTGCGTGTTCAGCAGAAAGAGCAAATTNAGGTGTTCGCCTCCTTGCCCTGGCTTCAGGTGGCCCACACGTCTGCCTGCTGCGTGTTCAGCAGAAAGAGCAAATTACATGTTATGCACAGCTGCCATGTGGTGAATACGGCACGTGGTGCCAACCTAACTCCGGCCACCTCTGCCTGCTGCGTGTTCAGCAGAAAGAGCAAATTGCATGTTATGCACAGCTGCCATGTGGTGAATACGGCACGTGGTGCCAACCTAACTCCGGCCACCTCTGCCTGCTGCGTGTTCAGCAGAAAGAGCAAATTGCATGTTATGCACAGCTGCCATGTGGTGAATACGGCACGTGGTGCCAACCTAACTCCGGCCACGTCTGCCTGCTGCGTGTTCAGCAGAAAGAGCAAATTGCATGTTATGCACAGCTGCCATGTGGTGAATACGGCACGTGGTGCCAACCTAACTCCGGCCACGTCTGCCTGCTGCGTGTTCAGCAGGAAGAGCAAAGTACATCTTATGCACAGCTGCCATGTGGTGAATACGGCACGTGGTGCCAACCTAACTCCGGCCACCTCTGCCGCTGCTACACAGCATGTCTAAAGATCATTTTCGAGGCCGCCTTCATTTGCAAAGTGTTTAACTCCTTATATTAAATTAATTATTTTTAATAATTACGTTTATACACGTAAAATATGCCATATGTTGTTTTAGTGATGGCTAGAGTCTCATTGAAAATTTAAATTTTTTTGTTTATTTAAATATAACGTAACTGATATATACAAAAATAATTTCTTTACCGAAAGTGATTTTTTAACTTACGCGAGGACATAACTCGAGACAAAAATCTATTTTTTTAAACACATTTATTAATGCACACACATCACAATATTATTTTTATTCTGCATAACGCAAGAAATAGTTTTTTTCTTCACATGTTTACTCTCTGAGTCTTGGAGGGCATTACACACATAATATTTGTTTTAATGTACCATTGTTTTCTCATAGTTTTTTTTATGTAGTGTGTGTTATCATAACTCCATAGTCTTAGGGTTTCGGAGTTGCACGGAGCACAGAAATATCTTTGATTTTTGCACTTGTGAAGTGTTGTGGCGTCTCGACGAGCTGTTGAAACAGCGAGCAGCGACAATGCTTGTGAAGGTCTACAATGTTCGTCCCGATGGGACACGCATTGCTAATCGCTGACTCTTGGCGTCTTCCAAACACATACACAGGCTAATAGGAAATTATGGCAGAGTCCAGCATTGTCAGAATTTCCCCATACGGAATATTTCCCTCGTCCCACCTTACTCCGCGCGTTTCGTACGTCTGTAGGCTACACATCTGTTGCATAGTGCGGTTGAGGTGCTTCCATGGACTCGGGGGCAAAAAAAGTGACAATTTTGGTTTTCTCATCTTTGTCACAGTAATAGATGGCAATCCGCTTGATGGTGTACCAGTCCAACAAGCGAAAACCTTGGATGTTGCAAAAAATTTCATACTATTTTTGTTTTATAAAGAAACTTGTAAGTTCCCATGCACACACAGAGTTTCACAAATTTTTTACAAAATAATTTAAAACATAATTGAGGTCCATACAAATTGGATATCTATGTTCTGGGCTGGTTTCCTCGCCGAGTATTGCTTGCCAGTAAATTTCTTGAAGGGGAGCATCTTCCAAGGGTACAGCTTGCGAGTAGAAAGCTTGAGACGCGGGGATATCGGCTTCTATGGGGAAGGCGTCTATGGGGAGGGCGTTTTTAATGGGGGTGCAGATGTCGCGAGGGCTGTTGGGCGGGCCTTGCACCAACCACTGCGATTCGGCATGTTGAGTTGCTGCAGCCCTCTAAACACTCCATGCACGAGAGACAGTCCCGTATGTCTTCGTCCTGCTGCAGGTAGGCTAGCCAATACTTAAATACGGCTGAAATTTTGTGAAGTGTGTAGACCAGGAGAAATTCTTTCGGCAGGTACGGTAACTCATTCCGTTTGTCCAAGGCACTAAGCGAGCGCACCCTTCCAAATGCCAAAATGATGGGTGTGGGGGTCCTCCAGAAATTTTTTTTTTATTAATTTATAATAATTTTTAAATAATTCTTTAATTTTTTAGAATTTTTTGGATTTGTTTGGATTTTTTTGGTTGTCAATGTTAAAGGTCACCTAAATCAAGGTCAGGGTCAAGGTCACCTGGATCCAATATGGCCGCCGGCTGACCGGAATGACAGCACGAACAGCTCCGATGCTCCGGTCCCAGGTCCCCATAATCCCTCTACTTTTATAACATGCTTACGATCATAATTTGAAAGATGTAACCAAAAATGTTTATGAAAACTACTAGAAAATTTTACAAATTTTATAAAAAATTTTTTAGTTCATCTTTGTTCGATATATTCCAACTCTATGTTTTGGTGGTGTGATAGTGCTAGGTATCAATAAATTTTTACAACTTGCCGTTTGCAATCATAAAAATATCCTAAGTTTTTGAAAATAAGGCAATGAAATTGTTCCAAAATACGTAAGAAAGGATTTTTCCCAGGTCGCAAGCCACGCAAAGGATGGATGGGATTCTAAGGACTTCTTCTAACTAGCAGATTAGTTATTCAATGTCCTGAGAAATTGAGGTTTACAGTTCTAACGTTTCTTAGCTGTGTTACAAGTATCCAAATTAAGATCAACATTTGATATTGTTCCTACTTATCTTTTTCGTACGGTTAATTTTTTAATTAATGTTCTTAAGAAATAAAATATATTTTAAGGAAAGAATACTCAATATTGCGTACCTAAAAAAAAAAAGGAAAATGTGTAATGAGCGGAGCAGCTTGGCAATGTTACGCTTTATTGCTACTGTTTGCTTCTTTCTGCTGGCAATAGAAAAATATATAAACAACAGGAGACACTTTTACAGAGACTTTTGTGAATTATTTTCTTCGAAGTCAGTAAATTTGCTCTTTAAAATCCAAGTAATTTGTCCCTTACATGATCACGTGGTCGATTTAGAACCATAGCTGACGAATTCGAACATATCTGTCATTATTAGAATCCTTGCCTGAACATCTATGTTATATCAAGATATTACTGAATTTTCATCTTCATTTATAATATCACAATTTTTGTGCAACGATTATATATATATGAGCATGACGAAGCTGCAGTACGAGTAAATATATACATATATATTTACTCGTGCTACATACCTTCTCCCTTAGCCCGTTCCTCCCGCTCCAACAGCGCAGTTTCGTCATGCCCTCTGCTGGGGGCAGTCAGCTCGAACGCAACTGTAACCATCTCCTCGACTCCTACACCAGCGATGTGCACCGGGGTGCACCACACATCTGCGACTACCAGGGTACTACCGGAGAGGAGAACATCCCACTTTCATGCCCTTAAAAGAGATCTTTTAATGGCGTGATAATTCGGGCCGACCAATACTTCCAAGAGACGTCCCCAATAACACTATCGCCGGTAAAATGAATGCAGCGAGGGGGAGACAGTGGTTACAGTTTTAAACAAACCACTCGTTTACCCCTTCCATTCGGAATTTACATCCCCGTGCATGTATTGTGCGTGCAGCGCAAGTGTGTTAAGTGTTCAGGATTATTTGGGTTTTAATAACACGTAAACAGACCCTGCATTTCTGCACCCCAGTAAAAACAGGCTTTGTAAAACACATTCAAGCATGGCTACCCAAACACCTCGTGGGGTCACAGTGAACTCGCCCACCACGAGCCACGTTTCAACACCCAAATTTCAAAAAATTAGGGTGCGAGTAATTTTTGCATTAATTAAAATTAAAATGCTAAAATGTAAACAACCCCAATGAACACCTAACAGACTGGGAGAGAGAGCTTTGTTGCATATTTGAATTACGTCGCATATAAAATATATTACCAATTCATTTTCATTTTATGCTCAATTTGCTAATGCAAATTAATAATTTAATGTGTTCTTTTATTTTACTAACGTGTACGTGTTTTTGTATATATTTGTTTTCCCAGTAAATATGCCGGTGTATTTTTTGATACACTTCGCGTACTTTCGAGCAGGGGTCCCTAGCATGCCCGCCATGCTCGGCAAGTTGGTTATGCACACGCTGGGGAAACAGATGGGCACCGCATACCGCCGGGCTCTTCAACATCTTGTACCGGTCTTTAGTATATCTATAGTTATTAATTTTATTCTGGAACTTAATTGACTTCACTTCTTTGCTTGACCCGAGGGCAGTGCAGTTATCAGTCCCGCAAGCTCAAAACGCACCGGGGGTTTAATTGACTTAATTATTTTTCATCTGCCACCTTCCTCTTTGTCAGTGTCGGCTGCCCGCACGCGTTAATGCTGGAACTGTGTAAGTGCCTCGTATAAAGGAATAAATAGTAAGTAAATATCAGTACAAGTGATCTCTTGTTGTTAATTTCACTATCGTTCTCCTAACAGCCGCATAACATAACTTCGAATCTTCTACCCAGTGATGGACCACACCCCTGATCATGACTTTATGGTGTTTTGGCATGTGAGACAGCCACTTAACCAACTCACGTGATAATCAAAGGCTTATGAGGGGGCCTATATATACCCTGTATGTAGGCATAGGGAGGGCTTAACAACATTACCAACGACATCGACTCGTCGCGCAGGGTGAGCTCAGGAGAAGCCACATGAGCGATCGGTCCATCCCTAGATGAGTATATTATGCCCTGGCGTCCTTTTTCCATCCAAATAAGTACCATAACACATATACCGCCCACCTAACCTCACTTCTCCTCGCCCATGAGACTACAACAACAAGTCATGTGGTGTCCAACATGAGGCTAAATTTTTTGTCAAAGTCCCAATCACGTAAAACCTGTCCTATGCCTAACATTAAATATTTTTTTGTTATTGCAAATGTAATTTTTCATATCCAATTTTCCCATGGAAACCTTGTATTTATTTTGGTCCAACTCTCAAAATTCCTGCCTAAATTCCTGCAAACCAAATTTCCAATATCCATGCCGAAGGAGGCCCTGCCAACACCAATCAGCAAGAACATTGCACCAGTGCGGGGAAACCAGCAGCTTCATGGCGACCACCAGCAAACCAGCTCCACAACAGTAACAGGACCGAACACCGCCATTTTGAGGAGCACCAAAACCCCCTCTCTCACCCCACCTGGGCGAGCGAGGAGGCAACAGCTAGTAGCGTGCATACATGGTGCACCATCCCTACCTCCACCCAGGTGGGTTGCCACTTCCACACGCGGCGCAGGGGGCCGGGTGATTCGTTAACCCTTGGCGAAGATCAGCTGGGTGCAATTAAGTTTCCCCACCAACCGCGATGTGACAGCGGGTTGATAGACTGGCATACCTCCAATGGAATAGTGGAACGACTGTGTTTGAAGTGTGTGCGCCCACTACCGGACCCAGATCCTTTAACTTTATTGCAACTTAAAACTAGCACCATTCAATGTGACAATCTATTTTAAGCCCAGTGACTGTGCGAGAACATCGGCCAATTCATTATAGAACTGTGCCCCGAGGCCGTGGCGCGTACCACAGCAGGCTAAACGGCTGATTTGTGTAATCGTTGTGTTGGACCTCGTCAGGTTCGGGGAACCGTCGACCCTGTCCATGACACAACGAGTTGCAAGTGCGCCATGAACTTCCAAACTATTGCAACAACTAAATTTTGGAGAACCATTAGAAAATGCAACAATGTATGTTGGTGTGATGGACTTAGCCTAGCCACCTTTGTGTGCACTCGGTGCCACCAAGTGTACCACGACAAGTGCGTGACGCAGCAGGAGCTTGCCACTGTCAAAACCAAAAACTTTCTCCACTGCATGCGGTGTCAGGGGCCTCCATTCCCACCGGTTGTTGTATCCACAACAACCCAACCAGCTACATTTTGTGCCACTACCAACAACCAAAACAACCAGAATGAGCTATGTTAACAAGTCTACTGCCAAGGCAGGAGCTTTGAGTTCACGTGTTCTGGCAGCTGCAAGCTGCATGCCCATCGACAGTGCGTCAACTGGAGCGAGTGGTGTGATCCCGGGAACAAGTGTTTCATCTGTCAGCAGTGCAAGCTGCATCTAAGCCTGCCGCCAATGTCACGCTCACTCCAGGGCCAGCGTGATCGAGTTTTCTGGCTCGCCCTTTCAGCGGCGCATTCCAGTCTGCTCCCCCACGTGGCTGCACAGTATTACAAACCCAGGAGGAGATTCGTAGTGCCTTCGAGTGCTGTATCACATGAAAATGTAGGTCTCTTCTAGCACGCAGCCGCGTAACCATAGAAAATCAGAAACCCTATGAACTGTTTAATTTTGCAATGCAGAAAATTAATTTAGTGCACATGTGCCACTCTCACATTTCAACAAACGAATGTACTGGAAGTAGTGGCTAGAAAGAACATTACTACCGGAAATCCGTGGTGCGCTTCCTCCACTGATTCATTAATCAGTGGATGTATTAATACGCTCTATAGTGTTTTTAGAACATAATTCCATATTAACACTTCCTCCACATCGCAACTTCACGCGTCTGCAGGAAATTGACTCTAAAAGCTCTACAAAAATTTTCAAAACCAACCAAAAGCACATGCTCTAGTGATGGACTTGGTTTGGAGAAAAAGGACATAAGGGACCAAGTTCAAACCCACTAAAAACGTGGACCCCTGCCAACTGCCTGCCGTTTCTGCAATGGCCAACGCTCGAACTGGCACAATGAAAGCCCGAAGTGCCCTAGACGGCCGTGTGAATGGAAGCCGATGTCGGGAATCGATGGGACAGGGTAGAGCGGCTAGATGTCACTTACCCCCAGGAAATCAAGGTGATCCTGGACAGACTCCGCAACAGGTCCTTATTACTCAAATTTTCTGTAACAAAAACCAAGTCATTCGCATTCCAGTTATTTTGAATAACCAACAGTTCCACACCTTAACTGATACCGCAGATTCTCATAATTTCGTATTTGTAAATATGGTAGATGTGCACAAAATTAAACCAGCAAAAAACTGTTCAGCCAGCTGCCAAATATCACACGTTTGAAACCATAGGGGAAGCGAAAATAACAGTTCGCATTACGGACATTGAAACGACAACAACAGCTTTTGTTTCGCCCGACTTGCACGAGGATGCAATACTCGGAATATTAGGGTTAGCGAAGCAAAACAATGTAGTGGAACCCGCTACTAGGTGAATCCATTTCGGTCAAAAGGTAAGGTTACCTGAGCGATCGGGGATAGTAATGCGGATGTCGTCCAGCGCCTATGTTAAGAAAAGTCAGAATATTACACAATATTCCTATTTCGAATATAATGCGCCAGATCATTGGGTGTGCACGAAGTCAAAGTTCTCAGGATCGTGGGCCAAACGACCATGAGGCTGTATCCCCTGACACACAAGGTACAAATTTACAGGAAAACCTAATATATATGCGGGGTATTCAGGATCCCCAGTATGCCATAGTATTTCCTTTTACCTTATAAATGAAGGATGCCTACTTGAGGCATCGATGACTTCACGGATAGGGCCAGGGTCCGAAATACAACACTAAATGAGAACTCACAAGTTTCTGTTAACTCAAGTAAATCGTATTGCCGAATAGTGTACATAGTTACATGTATACAATGCAAATTAAAGCGGATCTGACTTAAAAGGCCTGCCAGTGGCAATTACTGTACAAAAAGTTCAAAAATGGCGCAAAAACTTACAATAGTAATTAAACCTCCGGGGTCGGTAAATTGAGCTGATGGAGGGGTGCTGCAAATGCGGGGAAGACTGTTGGTAAAACAAAGTAAAAGTTCCCATAAATTACGTTAACCTATTGCAGTTAAGTGTTCAGAACAAAGTATGAAAGTCCCCTGCGATGCGATACACGTGCAGCACCTAAGACCCGTGAAATCAGTCTCCCAGGGGTAGCGAGGGCGAACCATGAACTCGCCGAGAGCTTGCGCCATCCCACGAGGTATCTTAGTTTACCGACCTCATTACATAAACGCGTAAAACATACAGACAATAGGACCCTTCAACATTCGGGATGGACATCCCTTAGCTCGAAGAGAGTTCAGAGTTCTTTCTTAAGCACTAATTTAAATACAAAACATGATTATGTGGTGTTTTGCAGAGCACGTGAGAAATTTAGGTCTGGTAAGTTTTGGGACACTCTACGACTGGAACAGTCAAGTTGAAAGAAAGACTGATTATTTCCCACGTCACTAATTGACTTCATTAGACACATAATTGCACACGGAAAAATATATAGAACACTTAAAATACAGTAGCATTGCTACTGTACACCTCATTAAATATGCACATGGCATGCAGTTACTCTGCGATTACTTCACAATCCCTTAATGGCGAATTTCATGAACATTTGCCAGTGGGTGATAAATTCTAATGTTTTTAATACACATTCTAACACTTGATTCCTATCCTAATTACACAGATCTCTCTAGGGACACCACAGACACTCGGTTGGATTACTCGGTATTGGGTCATAACCCGTACCCAAGTGAACGATGCAAACGCATCGGGACGCACGACATGCGTTTTCCGCAGTCCGCACTGGTGCAGTGACTGTGGGCCGATGACGTGATGGCAGTGGTCATGGCAGACCACACATGAGTGGTCCACGTCAATGGAATGCCGGATTGTTTACAACTCGGACCTGCGAAGCACGAGTTGCATACATGTCGTGCCGCTGGCTGAGCTAGACCATGCCGCGTAACCCACATACCATTATGACGTACAATGCCTGCTAAACGAGTGCCATGACATTTTCGCTGCCGCCGTCCCCCTGCTTCGCAATTACATGGAAGAACATTCTATTCCATTAGCATAGTCAAAACCAGTGTACACTACACCTCACCGTTACCAACACCAACAAAACCGTATAATAAAGGAACATATACAACAAATGCTGCACGAAGGTATATCACTGAGCCCACTGCCAGTTCTGTTAATTCCGCTATTAGTTTAGCTTCTAAAAAAGACAGAATCTGGAGGTTTTGTATTGACATCAGGCATCTCAACATCATTACTGAAAACGCTCCACCACAATTAATAAATGTGAAATCCGTGCTCAATAGGATTGGCCGCACAAAAATTCTGACGTCTCTGGATTTCTCCAGCAGTTAGTGGTAATTACCAGTGAAACAAGAAAACTGGCATAAAACCGCATTCACCGCTACATATGAACGTCACTTTCAGTTCCGGGCCATCCCTTTTGGCCCGAAATCTTCTCCAGCTACATTCCAGGCAATCATGGTGCAGGTGCTCGACTGCTAAATACGTGATTTTACGATGACTTATCTCGATCATGTAATGTTACGGCCATAATCGTGGGACGACAACGCACATAATTTATCACTCGTACTTGAACGTCTCGCTATGAACCATCATACTTGCCGTAACAAAACGTTTCACCTAGGCCAAGCATCAAACCAATTTCTAGGCCACATTGTAGATGAAAACGGTAACCACCAATCTCCAGAACAGTTAAGCATCATTGATGATTACCTGCAACCTGCTATCCGTAAACAGTTACACAATTTTTTCGGCTTACTGAACTGGTTATATGAATACATACAAATCCTACTTTCACGTTTACAGATATTTAAATGGAGTAATGCACGTTCAGAAAGTATTGAAAACACTGAAGCCAGATTCCGCAACCGCTTTGCACTTTTACGTCATGACCCAGGACATCATCTGTACTCGCAAACAGACACAAGTGTACACGGGCTCGGTGCCACTTTATTGCAGATAAGTGATGACGGCAATATAAGCATTATCGACTACTGTAGTGCCAAATTAAGCCCAGTAGAACGCCGTTACGAGATAAACGAGCAGGATTAATTACCTGTAGTTTAGTCTGTCAAAAGATAATAGCAGTTCATGGAATACCATCGCTTTACTATGCTCACGGACAATAGGAATCTCATCTGACTGCACAATACCAAGGAAGTTCGCAGCAAGCTTTCATGCTGGCCTTATTTTTGCAGTCTTTTGATTTCGAAGTTCAACATGTGCTGGGGTCAGAAAATCAGCTGGCCTACGCGTACTCAAAGTCGCCGGGCGAGGCAACATCATGCGACGAGAGATAATGGGAGAGAATCTTACCCCACCCTCGCCTAGATGTCACAGCGCCGGTCGCGGATACCTTTATGTGCGCGCCACTGACCGCAACTTCTCAGAACCCCACGCTTACTAACATGTACGCACGTTTAATACAGGTGCAACAGATATGCCCTGTAATATGCATGTGAATAGGGGAGCGTGCCACAACTGACGAGAGATGGCGTGTCGTAGACGGCCGCTTGGAACACCGTGTAAACAATACAAGTGAACACTGAACTACTCACATACTGCGTGAAGGCCGTGATGCAGTATTACAATTCGCACATGTCACAGAAGCTGCAGGTTACCCAGGTGCACTTCAAACCCAGCATAATGCGCAGAGACATTTTTATTGGCCAGGAATTTCGCACGATACTTGCAAATATGTGCATGTGTGTGCCGCGTAATTGTCTAAAAAGCCAGTGCACTGATGGCACACACCAATAGGCACCAAGGCTACCAACTGAACCATTTGAGAATGTTGCCCTAGATCTCATGGGACCGTACCCTCTCACTACCACAGGGAACAGATTTGTTCTAGTGGAAAGAGACTTATTCTCTAGATGGGTGGAGGCATACACAATATATAGGGCGCACATGAAGTGCATAGCAAAATAGTTAGATACTGAATTTTTCCGTGATGGGATACCCTCGCACAGTGCTATCAGACAATTATACCGAGTTTACCAGACGTAAGTGGTGCGAGTGCTGCATAGGTGGGTTGCTGTGTATAATACTACTGTTGTTATTATCCCTGCACCAACCCAACCGAAAGAAGAAACAAAGAGCGCAAAACTCAGCTTCGGTTTCGTGTTGGTGATACCCATGCATCCTGTGCCGAACACCCGCCTGCAGCACTGTTTACATTGCGCACTCGCACCAAATTCACCACCGGTAAAAACCCAGCGTAGTTGCTCCAAGGTCGCCAGTTCTCTCTGCCAGGAAGTTCACGCACATTCCTCTAGGGCCAGGTCAGTGACCCCGAGAGCAGCGGAGCACGGTGGCGTGGAAGGGAGCATGCCTTACAGCAGGCGCGCGAACACAAACAAAAATACATTTTACCCACCTGCTGCACTACATCCAGGCCAGCTGGTTTATGTGCGGTCACATTATCTATCTGTGGCATCTAAGAACTTCTGTGCGGGTCTTTTACCTAAGTGGAGCTGGCCACATGAGATCCTTAGTAGCCAAGGCACTACCACGTACCTGGTGCACGTGGAGAGACGGGCCACATGCCAGTAAACAGGGGGCCCATATGCCACGCCGATGGACTCGCCGACGCCGCTACTGCAGACGCCCCTGCAGCATCACCCGACGCCGATGCACCAGCTACACCACCACCTGCAAGCGACTCAGATGCTGCACCGCCTGAGTCCGCGACAGATGGTGGACTTAAAACCTGTTGCAGCCTTCGATGCCCGACATCCCGACGCCTGTGGGACTGCAGACAGAAGGTTATCAACAGACAACCCGAGTGTCTCTGCTGTCAACACAAAACCTGAGACTACACCAGCGATGCCTCATGTCGCAACGCCCAGCATCGCGACGCTCGAGGCTTGCTACCAGGGGCGCCTGCCGGGATCATGCTCCCACCAGCTTCTCGTCTGATAGGCGACGCTGCGATGCCACTGAGACTTCCAGCGTCCGGAACGACGAGCGAAATCTCCAGTAAGCCAGCGGTATGCACGCCTCAACTGTGTGTTTGGGACGCCCAACCACCCACCCAGCACATCATGTGGCCATGCTGCAGACCTTACGCCTCCTCCAGCATCCCTGATTAGACCGAATCGGAGGAGGGCTCCATCCCTCTCTGCCTCAATAAACAACTCCGTAATCCACCGCCTGTATCCTTCTTGGCATGCGGAGGCCTCTCGCCTCCCTCGGCAGGCATTCCAGCACCCGAGGACCATACCACCCACGGTCTCGGCGAGGGTCATGTCAACCACCGCCCTGCTAGTACTAGCTTCGCAGCAGGGATCAATGGGCTGCAGCATACAAACGACCTCCATAAGGGTGGAAAGTGGGGATGCATATGTTTTTTGCCACGCTCCGCCACCCTTAGCCTGTTGGTTCCGCTTCAAAGGCGCAGTTTCTATGCGCCCTCTACTGTGGGCAGTCAGCCCAAACGTGGTGGTCACTGCCTCCTCAACTCCTACAGCGGCGAAATGCGCCAGAGTGTACTACCCCTCTGCAACCACCGTGGTACTGCCGGAGTCAGCTGACCATTCCGCTTTCATGGCCTCAAGAGAGATCTTTTGAAGATGTGATAATTGGGGCCGACGAACACTGCCAAGAGACATCCCCAGTAACACTATAGTCGGTAAAATGAACGCAGCGAGAGGGACACAGTGGTTATAGTTTTCTCAAAATTCCTTGTGTACCCCCTCCACACCCTGTTTACGACCCCGTGCGAGTGTTGTGCATATAGCGTGAGTGTGTAAGATATTCAGTATTTTTTGGCCTGAATTTTTTCGTTCCAGTAAAAATTGGCTTAGTAAAACACTTATTCGAGCATGGCTACCCACACCCCACCCATTGTGAATTTGCTCAAGCAAATTAATAATGTAAAGTGTTCTTGCATTTTAGTGATGTGTAAGTGTTTTTGTATGTATTTGTTTTCCCAGTAAATGCACCAGTATATTTTTTGAAACACTTGGCGCGCCTTCGAGCAGGAGTCCCTGGGAGGCCCACCATGCTTGGCCTGTTTGCTCTGCGTGCGCTGAGAAAATAGATGTGCGTCACATGCCCTCAGGCTCTTCAACATTTTGTACCGGTATTTAGTATATCAATAGTTATTTATTTTATTCTGGAACCTAATTTACTTATTTTCTTTGTTAACCTGGGTTCAGTGAAATTCTCAGCCTTGTCAGCTCGAAACATGCCAGGGGTTTAATTCACTTAAATATTTTTCATCTGTAACGTGCCTCTTTGTCAGTTTCAGCTGCCAGGATGACTTAATGCTGGAACTGTGTAAGTACCCTATATGAGGGAATAAATGGTAAGTAAATATTAGTAAAATTGATATCTTGTTTTTATTTAACTATCGCCTGCCTAACGGTCGCATAACATGACTTTGGACTTCTACACACTGCTGCACCACCCAAGTTATCATGGCTTTATGGTGTTTTTGGCATGTGAGATGGCCACTTAACAGTCTCACGTTATAATTATAGTTGTATGAGAGGGGCCTATACTCTCATAGGTAGGCATATGCAGGACTTAACATCATTACCGACGACGTCTACTCGTCGCGCGGGGTGAGCTCAGGAGAAGACACGTGGGTGATTGGCCCATCCCTGGATGAATATTTCATGCTCTGGTACCCTTTCTCCATCCTTATAGGTACCATAACTCCTGAACCGCAACCCTAACCTCAATTCTCCCTGCTCGGGAGACCACGACAACCCGTCACACTCAATTCCAAAATGCATATTATGGAAGTCCCTAATCTACTATATTGGGCCCTGACACTTTCAAGAGTTTGGGCCCGCTCATGGTATTCGATGTGAGTAAACAGGACGAGCATACTACATTCTATGTAATCGACTGCAGTATCACATTCACAACACATGGAAATATTCCTGCGAACACGTACACATTATGACTTATACTTCACGACCAGCTTGTATCGTATAATAACCGACATAAGACAATAAAAATATTGTCGTGAGAACATCTGAGAATATATACATTTAATGTCCCTGTGGACTGGTATATGGTGCCATCTCCCCATGTGCACCAGGTAAGTGGTATTGACTTGGCGACTAAGGATCACGTGTGGCCAGCTCCACTTAGACGCGAGACAGGCACAGAAGTTCTTAGATGTCACAGATAGATAATGTGACAGCATGTAAACCAGCTGGTCTAGCTGTAGTGCAGCAGGTGGGTGCCACGTATTTTTGTTGGTGTACATGCGCCTGCTGTAAAGCACGGTCCCTTCGGCGCTGCCATGCTCTGCTACTCTCGGGGTCACTGACATGACCTTGGGGCATGTGCCCAAACTCCCCTGGCAGAGGGAGCTGATAACCTTGGAGCAATTCTGCTGGGGTTTTTCCGGTGGTGAGATTAGTGTGAGTGCGCAATGTAAACAGCACTGCAGGCAGTTGTTCGGCACAGGATGCATGGGTATCATCCACGTGCAACCGAAGCTGATTTTAGAGCTCTTGGTTACTTCTTTCGGTTGAGTTGGTGTGTGGATAATAAATAGCATTATTATTATGCACGGCAACCAACCTCATGAAGCATTCGCACCACATACGTCTGATAAACTGGGTACAATTGTATGATAGCACTGTGTACGTGTATCCCCATCATGAGAAAAATTCAGTTTCTAATTTTTTTGCTATGTACTTCATGTGCGGGCTGTATATTGTGTACGCCCCCACCCATCTAGAGAGTAAGTCTGTTTCCACTAGAACAAATCTGTTCCCTGTGGTAGTGCGAGGGTACGGTCCTATGAGATCTAGGCCAACATTCTCAAAGGGTTCAGTTGGCAGCCGTGGTGCCTGTTGTGTGCCATCAGTGCGCCGGCTTTTGTGACAATTACAAGGCACACACATATTTTTGCGTGTATTTTGCTAAATGCCTGGCCAATAAAAACATATCTACGCATTATGCTGTGTTTGCAGTGAACCTGGGTAGCCTGCAGCTTCTGTTTCATGTGCGAATTGTAATATTATGTCACGGACTTCACGTGGTACGTGAGTAGTCCAGTGTTCACTTGTGTTGTTTACACGGTATTCCAAGCGGCCATCTACGACACGCCATCTCTCGTCAGTTGTTGTGGCACACTCCTCTATCCACGTGCGTATTACGAGGCATATCTGTTGCACCTGTATAAGCATGCGTACACATAATTGAGAATGGGATTCTGAGAAGTTGCGGTTAGTGGCGCGCACATAAGGGTATCCGCGACTGCCACTGTGATGTCTGGGGAAGATGATGATAGGATGCTCTCCCACTATTCCTCGTTGCGCGTTATTGTCTCGCTCGGCGACACTGAGAACGTGCCAACCAGCTGATTTTCTGACCCTTGCACATGTTGAACCTCGAAGTCAAAAGTACGCAAAAATAGGGCCCAGCATGTAAGCTTGCTGCGAACTTCCTTGGTATTGTGCAGTCAGACGAGATTCCTATTGTCCGTGAGCATAGTAAAGCGATGGTATGCCACGAACTGCTTGTATCTTTTGGCAGACTAAATTACAGGTAATTAATCCTGCTCATTTATCTCGTAACGGCGTTCTACTTGACTTAATTTGGCACTACAGTAGTCTATAATGCTCTTATTGCCGTCATCACTTATCTGAAATAAAGTGGCACCGAGCCCGTGCACACTCGTGTCTGTTTGCAAGAACAGATGATGGCCCGGATCATGACGCAAAAATGCAGAGCAGTTGCAGAATCTGGCTTTAGTGTTTTCAAAACTTTCTGAATGTTAGTTACTCCATTTATATTTTTGTAACCGTGAAAGTAGATTGGTAAGTAGAACTCTGATTATTGCAAGATTTTTATATACATACACGCTCCCAAATTCACTACGAGAAAATTGTGTAACTGTTTACGGGTACAAGTTTGCAGCTTATCATCAATGTTGCTTAACTGTTTTGGAGTTGGGCGGTTACCTTTTTCATGCACACTGAAGAGCCATAAAAACTGGTACACCTGCCTAATATCGTGTAGAGCCCCCGCGAGCACGCACAAGTGCCGCAAGACGACGTGGCATGGACTCGACTAATGTCTGAAGGTATGCAGGAGGCAATTCACGCCATGAATCCTACAGGGCAGTCCACAAATCCATACGAGTGGGAGGCGGTGGAGATTTCTTCTGAACAGTACGTTGCAAGGCATCCCAGATATGCTCGATAATGTTCATGTCTGGTGATTTAGGTGGCCAATGGAAGTTTCTAAAGTCAGAAGAGTGTTCCTGGAGCCACTCGGTAGCAACTCTCGACATGTGGGGTGTCGCATTGTCTTGCTGGAATTGTCCACGTCCGTCGGAATGCACAATGGACATTAATGGGTGCAAGTGATCGGACAGGATGCTTACATATCTGCCACCTATCAGAGTCATATCTAGACGTATCAGGGGTCCCATTCCAACTGCACACGCCCCATACCATGACAGAGCCTCCTCCAGCTTGAATAGTCCCTTGTTGACATGTAGGGTCCATGGATTCATGAGGATGTCTCCATACCCGTACACGTCCATCCGCCCGATACAATTGGAAACGAGACTCGTCAGACCAGGAAATGTGTTTCCAGTCATCAACAGTCCAATGGCGGTGTTGGCGGGCCCAGGCGAGGCGTAAATCTTTGTGTCGTGCAGTCAACAACGGTACACGAGTGGGCCTTCGGTTCCGAAAGCCCATATCAATTATGGTCCCTGTAATAGTTCGCACGCTGGCACTTGTTGATGCCCCAGCATTGAAATCTGCACCAACTTGAGAAATGGTTGCACGTCTGTCACGTTTAATGATTCTCGTCAGTTGTCGTTTGTCCCGTTCGATCACGATCTTTTTCCGGCCGCAGCGATGTCGAAGATTTGATGTTTTACCGGATTCCCGATATTCACGGCACACTCGTGATATGGTCTTATGCGAAAATCCAAATTTTATCGCTACCATCTCTCGTGCGCCGACTATAACACCACGTTAAAACTCACTTAAATCTTGATAACCTGACATTGTAGCAGCAGTAACCAATATAGCAACTTTGCCAGATGCGTGTTGTCTTATATAGGAGCTGCTGACCGCATCACGTTACTCTGATTGGTTCCACACCTCTGTTATTTGCATGCGCACGCCTATACCAGTTTTTTTGGCTCTCCAGTGTACAATGTGGCCCAGAAATTGGATGCATACTTTGCCTAGGTGACACTTTTTGTTTGCGCAAGTGAGAAGGTTCATAGATAGGCATTCAAACACGCGTGATAAATGACACCCGTGGTCGTCCCACGACTCTGACCATAACAGGAGGTAAGGCCTGGATAACGACGACTTCACGATTTATGTAACAGGTAATGAGTGACACGTTCACGTAAGCCAACCACACCTTGACTAACGTGTTTCAAGGAGACCTATCACGATCGTTTCACGTAACGTTCACGTGATAGGAAAGCTTGTCAATGTCTAGCTTTTGTGTGACGTGGTACCTGACTCTGCATCCCGTTATCTCGTTGGCCAATCACAATAGGGACGATATTGTGTTATTTTTACTTTTCGTGGGTTTCTTTTCATTTTAGCGATGATGTCTGCTGACGTTTTGGATTAATGTACCGCATAAATGAGGACGAAAGAGTAATTTAAGTTAGGCTAGGATTATGTTTGTTTTTAAATTCGTAAATATTTAGAAAGCTTTACATTGCCACAGTGCGTTAATTATGTTTCTCAAAGTTTTAAAAATGCTTGGATGAAAGACAGAATGTTTACCATTAAGTTTGAAAATTTTAATAGGCCTACTTCACGAAACACTATTCAATTTTCACAGCAGATCAAAATGTACAGGCTGAGTATAAAAGAACACCCCAAATTTTAAGGTCTATAATGTTAAAACCAAACAACCTATAACCTTTATTGACCATTCAAATGAACCGTGGAACCTTGAAGTATTTTTACTATACATTCATAAATGTTCAATGTAACCACCATGAGCGGCCCGAACGACATTTACGCGATGTTACTGTTTGAATGGCGTTCGTAACTCTAGTATTGAGGTGGTGAGGGTGTAGCGAGCGGAATGGTTTGATGTTTCCTTCATGGTACGCGACCCCATTGGCACCTAGCTGTTCGTGGATGCCTGAACGAGACGTTGCCGCAGCACTGGATTAGTCGAGGAGCAACTGGTGACCAGGCTCTTCATCACTGGCCCCCAAGAAGCCCGGATCTTACCCTATACGATTTTATTATATGGGGGGACATTGTCGGCTAATATTGACGACCTCAAAACGAGAATTACGGACGCCATCCAAACCTTAACACCGGACATGCTGGCAAAAGTGTGGAACGAGTTTGGTTATCGCGTAGATGTCGTACGGGCCTCTCGTTGTGGTCACATTGAACATTTATGAATGTATGTTAAACAAACTTCACGGTTCCACGGTTTATTTGATTTGTCAATCAAGGTAGTAGGTTGTTTGGTTTTGCTATTATAGACCTTCAAAGTTGGGGCATACTTTTACACTCAACCTGTATTATTTACGATTTATTCCCATACACTTACCTTAAAAACATATCTTCGTCTCCCAAAGACATTTCGTCCTGGAGGTTATGGCGGTCACAAGTTGTTTTCAAATGTTGCATAAATCACGAAAGCCATACTTTCAAGTAACAATAATTATCCCCGACATTTCTATTCAGTATACAAAGACAAAGGTTACGTATTAACCTGAAGCATCATAATATACCATCCAAAAAGAACACCATTTTACGTACTCGTGAAAGTGTAGCGTGATGCTTGTTACGTATAAAGTGAAGTGATCGTAAACCCGGCCTAAAGCTGGGTTTACAATAAAAAAAATGTGCGTTAAGAATTATGCATTAAGCGTTGTTCTGGTATACGGAAACACGTCTTCTATATATGCAGTTTCCAACTAATGTTTTAATTCATAATTCGAGCCAATGGGAACAAGCAAGAATCCTGTCATGTTTACTTCTGTTCCTAACCTAACCTCGTACATCACAACAATATTTAAGCAGATCATACTTCAAAGCCAGCATTTTCTATCAGAGAAGCTTATTTTTGTGAACAAATATAATTGTAAACATGTGCACACAAACGCCTTTTCAATATTTTGTATACTTTACATAACTGTAAATAACAGTTTCCCGCCAACAACACCGACTGCTCTGTTCTGATTGGTCGCCGCCTCATAAGTTTCTCTTAAGAAATGAAATATAGCGATTTCTTTTAACGCTAAAGGAAATCCCAGCAACGCACACGACCTGCTAAGTTCCATTGGAAACCAATATGTAAAATAACACACTTTCAGTTCTTCTGCACACGAAATAACGCATAATTTAACGCTTGCTTTATGCCGGATGTACGCAGTGTAATATGTCGTGTGAACGGCCTGAGTATTGTGAAGCTGGGGGGTACGAGTGAGTCAGAAGTGAGGTATATCGCACGGCCGAAACCCCGAGTAACGCGCGATCGAGGGCTTCATCACGTCGCGTTGCCCCTTCTGCCCCTGGGAATACCACAATGCCACTGTATCAGCAACACGATTTAATCCTGTATTCCTGTGTTGTCAAATATTTAAAGTTTCGTAGCACCAAAACCTCTCATTTAAGACACCTCAGTCGTAAAAAGTAGACATCCGAGTATTTTACGAATTCGTTCCATTCGTAAACCTTAAGAACTTATTTTTTTGTTGTACAATTACTAGAGATGATGGTTTGTCGCAGGAAAAAATTGACTCTTTGCTGGGATTCAAATTCAATGGACTGAATCGCCAAGGGTATATCTGAGCTCGCGAGGGGTGGAGGTATTAATAGAAATTACATAACTAAATTTCATTATGTAATATATTTATAATTCCATGAAATATACATAGCTATTATCNAATTTAACGCTTGCTTTATGCCGGATGTACGCAGTGTAATATGTCGTGTGAACGGCCTGAGTATTGTGAAGCTGGGGGGTACGAGTGAGTCAGAAGTGAGGTATATCGCACGGCCGAAACCCCGAGTAACGCGCGATCGAGGGCTTCATCACGTCGCGTTGCCCCTTCTGCCCCTGGGAATACCACAATGCCACTGTATCAGCAACACGATTTAATCCTGTATTCCTGTGTTGTCAAATATTTAAAGTTTCGTAGCACCAAAACCTCTCATTTAAGACACCTCAGTCGTAAAAAGTAGACATCCGAGTATTTTACGAATTCGTTCCATTCGTAAACCTTAAGAACTTATTTTTTTGTTGTACAATTACTAGAGATGATGGTTTGTCGCAGGAAAAAATTGACTCTTTGCTGGGATTCAAATTCAATGGACTGAATCGCCAAGGGTATATCTGAGCTCACGAGGGGTGGAGGTATTAATAGAAATTACATAACTAAATTTCATTATGTAATATATTTATAATTCCATGAAATATACATAGCTATTATCTAAAAATATTAAACCACATATCTCTACTATTAACACTTATTATTATCAGTGAGCGCAATATTTTACGCCAATATCAATACTAATTAAAGTTCTTATCACTGTAGTGACTATTTCAAACTGGATGTGCTTTAGTGGTTGGTGGGATGTTCTCGGGGTATTCCCAAGGAATTCCTAGGGAACATTCGCCCTCCGTTACAGCTGGGTTTCTTTTACGTTATTTGTAAAGGAAATATTTATTAATGTCTTAATTTTTCAGGAATGCATCGTTGTCGTTGGAAACATTTCACTGTTATTGTAACGAGTGGCTCCATTTGTCATCTTGACTTTACGCTCTCCCCTCCAACACCCCCTCCCCCCTCCCCGGGCAAGCGTTGATTTCACAGTAACTGGAGAAGATAAGGCTGGTAATGGGCCGTCGCGGAATACTGACGTGTGACGCGATAAGGCTATTGGATCTGTTGCCGCTCCCGACCATGGAAGATTGAATGAATTGGGTAGTCCCTGCCCGAAATTTATGCCCCCCCCCCAAGTTCTTCCTCAGCGTGACTCGTGGGGTGAAGAAGCTTCTGGACCGGGTCGACTCATCTATACTATACAAGCCGTGTTGTAGTCAAGAGTCTGGATGGAGTCTTGTACAACCATGAGCACCAGGTGTTAAGCCATCGGAACGACGAGAAACGACGCAGTGACCAGCAAGTGGAGTCCGCAAGCATCGGTAGAGTGGAAAGTGAGACTGACCGGCGGGACTGTGAGGAAGTGAGACTGGATGTGAGAGCGACTGATATTTGGAACGATGTTAATGTATGACAATTGGCATTTTGATTGTATATCTGTTATAAATAAGTGAGGAATGAAGTAACTATAGCTATTATATAAGAGATTGGCATTAAATATTGTGCTCACTGATAGGAACAATAAGAATTTATAGTGCAGAAGATAATTTAATTTTGTAAATAATAGCTGTGTGTGTTTTATAACATTGTGAAAAAATTAGGAAACTAAATTTCGTTGTTTTATCTTTAATAGCACACGGAACTACCCTAGGCTATTTGTAGCATTATGTATAAAAATTATATTTTGGATTATCTTTTTTGCGCGCCAATATGGTTCGTTGTGTCGGCCTACGTGTTGTTTACATGTGGCGAAAGGATACGCAGTGAGTAGCATGGAAGTAGGATTCAGCGGGGGTTCAGAAAAGTTGGAAGTAACTACGAATGGATTGTTAACTCTTTTAATGAGACACAAGCCCTCTTTTCGCAACTCGCTGCCAACATCCCTCTGAATACACCAACCAGAGTTTGTAATAAAATATGGAAGGTTTAGTTGACGTATTTGGTAACTGACTATTCTGTCATTATTAGTATACCTCTTTTCAATATTTAATGCCTAATTAAAAATAAATTATTGTCCAGTTTTAGAAAGTAACACATTGGCTTACTTTACATTTGTGCACTGGAAATATTAGCTGCACACGATTCTGGCTGTGAACTTAAAATGTTTTATCTAAAAACCATATTTAAAACCTTCATGCGCTAATAATTTGATACTCTGAACGACTGACGTAACAAATACGCTGTCTCGAATACAAAATGTAATACTGTTATTTATATTCCTTATATTTATTTAATAAACTTTAAGCAGTATTATAAGAATTTTATTTTCAAACGTTTTCTACTTCAACTTGTAACAAGTATTACGAAAGGTTTAGTTCAGTGTAGACAATAATATTTCAGTGCACTGGTTCCACCAATGCAATAAATACAAAACCATTTGTTTTTTATTTTTCTTTTTCTTTGGTGATAGTTGCCGCGCTTCATACAACTTCATCCTCTTTGAAGACAGTGGGTGGAGCTCGTATTCCCGCCCACTAGGACCAGAACATAGAACCCGGTGGGATACGAAGTGTATCTCGATGGCCTTCCACTTCCACGAGCGGCTGTTGCGCATGCGCATGGGACGGCGCTGTCAGTGAACTTTGGTAGCGGGCGGATCAACTACTAGTCGCTCGCTCCTCAGTTACGACGTAAAAAAACGCAAAGGAATCAGGAGGAAACGATCCCGCATTCCTGGACGTTAAAAGTGCCTCCACAACACAGTAGTTCTTCTCCCTCTCGGTTTCGATGAATTGCGCTTACAGTCGCGCAACGAATTGCACTAAATTAAAAACTGTCCACCAACATTTCTCCAGCCACATCTCCGAAAATCTCCAAGACCTGATATTTCTTGTTATTTATCGGCGGACGCAATTGAGGATGGGATGACTACATTCTCCTGTTTCTTCAATCCTTCCGCTTGGTTCAATTATGTACATACCTTCACGAATGACCAATAATACTTTCAGATGATCTTGAAAATGGAAACGATTAGGGGGCTCCCCTCCCGTGATTTCTTAACTTTTTGTGTATGGCCGTATTACTTTCAGCTATAAATAATTTCATGTGAACGTGTCTGCGTCTGTGAATGTAAGTGCGCGGGCGCGTGCATAAAAAATGCCAGTGAAAGCTTTAAAATTTACTGTCTCCAAGACCTCGTTCTCTAACGGGTTCTCTCTCTTTTTTAATCCCCTGTTCTACATGATTCCTCCACCCCTTCATGACAAAGTTAAATTCTTGAATTAGAAAACTTCTGTTTGCCCTTCATCTCAGGTAACCCGTCAAGTAAAATTATTATTTTGTTGAAGTCTTTGGTAAAGAATAATTTCGAAAATACTTCTATGGATATCATATATTAGTATTACCACGTACATATAAAAACTGGAAAATCTCGGCACCACGAAAGAAAAACCTTTAACTGGTCAAGGTTTCACTGATTCCCGGTTGTCAAATAACACTTGTAAAACTAAGATGTAACATACATGGGGGAAAATATCCTCTAGGAGAAATCTTCAAGAATTACACCGAAATAAAAATTATAGCATCAAACTCGAAAACAACTTTAGGGCAGCAGCCAACGAACAAAAATGACATCTCTTGGAATGAGAGGGATGTTAGAAAATTCTGTCCTTCAGGGCTCTAAATCCGCGAATGTTTCCAATGTAACGGACTGCAACATGTCCTCGACCTCGAGGTCAGTGGTGTACTCGGAAGGGCGAGAAGTGGGTGGGTTATAATGATTCAAGGGAAAGGTGGGAGGTTATCGTGGCGTTAGCGGTGTGTCGGCGCTAACACATGTGTTAATTAGGGCAAATGCCAAAAGTTTACATCAATTATATATTTTTATCATAATCAAAGGCTTACTTATCATAATTTAATTACTAATTGTTGACAATATTAAGGGCAAAAGGAGGGGAGGGGTTTACAACCCATACCCCCCTCCCATCACGGCAATGCCTCTACTCGAGGTCCTCGTTTTCCGCCTGCCATGCCGACCTCCCCGGCGCAGTCGGTTGGTGCGCCGCCGGTCTGGATTGCGGGAGGTTCTGGGTTCGAATCCTAGGTAATGCATGGATGTTAGTTTAAGTTAGATCGTAAGTTAGTTTGTAAGCGGTCCCCTGATAAGCCTTCATGCATAACACTGATCCAATCCAATCGCCTTACAATACATCTTGGCGCAAGGGGTTGGGGGGGGGGGCAAGTTTTCGCTTCGTAACCAACAAATGTCGCAACCGTGTAATTGTGAAGTTGGAGAATTCCCCTCCTGAATGACGCCTCTCACCACTATAGTCAGCTGGCAAGGAATGCATGTTAAATAATCTGGAGAGGATTGGCGGGACTATTAATATTGAGATTCGCACGTACCTCCAGGCTCCGTGTTGGTGAGCCGTGAACGGCGAATGGCGAGTCTAGAGCTGAGTGCAACGGGTTTCGAGACTGGTGACTGCTACGAAGGTGTTGGGTTCAGCCACCCCTATAACTCCCATTTTATAAATAATACGTGAATGTGGTTTCGACGGGAAAATGCGACTGCATGTTCATAACGACAAAATAACGCGGGACATCGACAAATAAATGTTATTACTGCCATTTTGAAGGACTGCGTTCCTTTGTAAGTCGGTTAGATATGTGTAAATAAAATAGAAATAATCTTCCTCAAATACGCAATTTAAACGCGAATCGTTGTACCTTTAATCAATTTGTTTTCGCACTGAAAGTAATCACACTCCTCCCTAGCCCAAAATACAACTTTTAACAAATATGGTATGTGGCAAAAAGTACTCAGAAACCCTTCAACATAGGGGAAAAAAATGGTATTTTTAGTTTGTTATGCTCTAAAACATGTACACTTGAATATCTGTGAAATTTGTAAGAAAGTCTGAGTTGAAATCTCCTAGCTGGTCTATTTAAGCCGCGAAGAGCCTCCGAGCCGACTGTGTGGAGTCTGGATAACTTGTACGGCTTTAAGCGGCAGGTGTGCAGAGCCAGCGAAGCGAAGAGTGGCGGCGGCGTCATTGACTAGCGAGAGTGAAGTCTGCGGACTGCGAGCATCGGTACAGTGAAGAGTGAGACTGACGGGTGGGACTGTTGAACTGGATGCGTGAGTGACAGACATTTGGAGTGATGGCAATATGCAGTTGACTGAATACGTGTAAATAATAATTGTGAAGAGATTTGGCGGCTCTTAACAGCGAGGTCTTGAGGGCAACAATGTGCGTGAATTAAGTGGCTGTAACCAATATAAAGACAATGATAACGTTTTAAATTATAATGGAGATTGACATCAAATATTGCGCTCACCTAGTATCACCAGTGATAGTGTTAATAGTAAATATGCGTAATGCAATGTTGTAAATAACAGCTGCCTGTGTTTTATAACTTTGTAAATAAATTAAAGGACATTCTATTTAGTTATTTCGTTTGTATAATGACCTCTATCCATCACAAACTCGGATACGTCCCTGGCGATTTGTAACAACATTTGTTGGGTATGTAAGTATATGAGTGTTTCTGGTTCGGAGTTCCTTTAAAACAAAATCCTGTGTGCGCCACTGAGTGTGTGTTTGCAAGTATCGCGCACAGCACACATACTCGCTGACTGGGACCAGTGGCCTGGAGTGAGTTAAGACAGTGGGAGAACTCGGAATGCTCCAGGAGAAATATGGATACTGCTGTGACCCACGCATGAGACAACGTGCGGGTGGAAAAGTTTAGCGAGCAACTTATTTTAAATATATATACTGTAGAGTACCATATACTATACAGGATCGTTTTGATTATAATATTTAATTAATTTCTTATTTCATTACCGTGATTAAGAGCGTGATCGTTTTATTGCACATCACTTTTGCTGTTTAAGCATTCAGAAGTGTAATTTAGTAAATTACAGCTATATTGTAAAATTTATAGCTATATTTTTCCGCAACAGAACCTTTCAAAAATATATCTTTAAGCGCACACATTTTATAGTAAAATTGAATTGATTATTTGCAATATGCTTATAATTCCGCAGGCAGCGAGATGGGAAAAGTAGAGAAACATTCTAAATACTAATATTCAAATGGACGGTGAGAAAATTAATTATGGTTTTATGCTCACTTCAATAAGAATGAGCGTGACAGCAACATATTTATGTTTGTGAGAGTCTCAACCACCTGATCGACGCCGACGTGTATGTGTGGACATTACTTACCAGGTCCGTGGGAATGCTAATGTTTACATGTGGAGGAAATATATACACGTGGGATGAAATAAAAAACTAAATGACTATTTCAAAAGGAATCATAGGACTCTCGGGAGGAGAAAACGAGTGGAGGGAAGAAACATTATGATCAGGTCGATATCTCTGGGATTAAGGATATACTGTACAACACTTAGCTTTGTACATATGATTGCTAGAGTATCAAGAGATTTGTATTACAAAATAAAAATTGCAACAAAACTGTCCTATCTTACGTATTCTAATAGAAAGCTTGGAAGTTGAGAGAACGTTCGTAAAGTATGCATGCCTCGGAGTGATGTTGATTCGGACCCTCACTACTATAAACCGCTCTGTGCGCCAATAGCTGCAACATCAGCGGCCGCGGAGCCCAGCAAGGGACGTGAAGGCCGCTGTCCACAGACGATGCCAAATCAGTTGCTGAGCACAGCGTTCCATAGAGCGCGACGCATAAAAGCGGAAACATTCCGTAACAGTTCCGCCAGAACAGTCAGTGACCGTGTCCAAATTCAGTACCATGCGTCCTTGTTCAATTTCCCTTGATCCCTTCGTGTGTAATGAACTCTTTCCCCCTGACAAATTCTTCATGTGTGAATTTTTCTTCATGACAATAACAGTAAGTGTTTTTCGCGGCCGTGCAAAGTATTAGAAACCGAAAAAGGAAATACAGTAGAACCTCGATTAACCGTCACCCTCGGGACCGGGACCATGACGGATAACCGAATAGACGGATAACAGAAATAATAATAGCGCCGCTACAACTTAGCACCTAGACAGTGTTTGGCGTGGCAACATCGCAATTCACTGCCTTGCATGTTATAACGGCGCCATTGTAAGTCCTAATTGTGATGATTGCTGCGCAGTACTTAATGTGAAATGATTTTAAAAGAGAAAAAACAAAACCACGCCAGTTCAAGTGAAAAATACTTTATTAAAATATTTTATTAAGAAAACAATGAAATATCAACTATACATGTACGTACTGTACTCTAAAACTTACGTTACCGGTACAGTATTTAGTTTTTAAAATAATCCGTCATTTTCTTTTGTTTCTTTCCCCGTTGAGCTTTTTGGGCGGCCATCTTTCTGATTTTTCTGAGAAGAAGCACCTGGGTCCCGGTAGCCTCCTCTTGACGCTNTAATAGCGCCGCTACAACTTAGCACCTAGACAGTGTTTGGCGTGGCAACATCGCAATTCACTGCCTTGCATGTTATGACGGCGCCATTGTAAGTCCTAATTGTGATGATTGCTGCGCAGTACTTAATGTGAAATGATTTTAAAAGAGAAAAAACAAAACCACGCCAGTTCAAGTGAAAAATACTTTATTAAAATATTTTATTAAGAAAACAATGAAATATCAACTATACATGTACGTACTGTACTCTAAAAACTTACGTTACCGGTACAGTATTTAGTTTTTAAAATAATCCGTCATTTTCTTTTGTTTCTTTCCCCGTCGAGCTTTTTGGGCGGCCATGTTTCTGATTTTTCTGAGAAGAAGCACCTGGGTCCCGGTAGCCTCCTCTTGACGCTCGAACCAGTCAATGCACTGTGTTAACATCGATTCCGCTTCTGAATGGGTGATTCCTGGGTTGTTATCAAGCGCCGGTTCAGCTTCTTCCACGTCTTCATGATCACCACCGTCATCAAGTTGCAAAACATTGGAAACAATTTCATCATCACTCAAGATTTGAAAGCCTCCATCCTGATTGTCACTGTTTAACCAGTCTGTCACTTCTTGAGTTGATAAAGTTTCATCTATCAGTCCGTTGTTACAAAGCTGCACTATTTCGTCAACACTGACAGGCTCATGTTCTGCAGATTCCTCAGTAGAAGGTTCAGGCCATAATTTATTCCAAGCGTTCTTCAGGTTTGTTGCCGTGAGATCTGACCACGCGTTGGCAACATTAAAAATTGCATCCTTGATGTTGTATGTTCTCCAAAACTCCTTAACCGTTGTAGCGTCGTCAGAAGACAGCAAACTTTCAATAAAAGCCTTCCTGTAGCGTCGCTTCATGTTCTCAATCACACCCTGGTCCATGGGCTGAATGAGAGGTGTTGTGTTTGCAGGAAGAAAGAAACACTTTATTTTACCGTCATCACTTTGAAGTTCATTGTAAGGGTGGGAAGGGGCGTTGTCCATGAGCAACAATGCTTCCTGTGGTAATTTCTTCTCTGCAAGATGAGCTCTTACTTGGGGAACAAACACTTTGTGAAACCAGTCGAAAAAAATCGTTTGGTCCATCCAAGCGTTTTTTTGAGCATAGTAATTTACTGGTAAAGCGTTCAAATTCAAATTTTTAAATGCACGGGGTTTTTTAGATTTTCCTATCACTGCTAAGGGTAATCTATGATTGCCTGTGGCATTTGCACACACCATTGCAGTGATTCGATCTTTTTGGATCTTAAAACCTGGAGCAGATTTTTCTGAGAATGAAGCCAGTGTCTTTTGTGGCAGAGCTTTCCAGTTAAGTCCAGTTTCGTCACAATTATACACTTGTTCCCTACTGAGATTAAGATCGTACATTTTTGCAGTAAATTCTGCTCTAAAGCCCTCTACAACAGCACTGTCTGAGCTAAGTTTTTCGCCGGTAATGTCCAGTTGTCGAATGCCGTGACGAAACTTAAACTTTTCAAGCCATCCCATGCTGGCTTTGAAGGTTGGGTCGCCATCTAGTTTTTTGTTCATGTCCATCGCCTTCGTCACTATAATGGGTCCAGAAAGGGGTATCCCTTGGCTTCGGGCTTGAACGAACCACTGATAAACAGCACTATCGAGATGTTCAAATTTTGCTGGTCTCATTGTTTTTCTAGTCTTGACATCTCCATCTGTGTTTTGCATTTTTGATACGTGTTCCTCAATTTTATCTGCATCACGTTTTAAATCATTTACGGTTGTTCTTGCAACACCATAAATCTGAGCCAGACTTGTAGCTGTTTCACCTTTCTTCAATCGTTTAATAATTTCTAGTTTTTTGTCGAGTCCCAAAACCACACGTTTCCGTTTCTCAGCCATAACAGAAGAGCAACCCACACTACGTATAAACAGCACTGTCAACAATAAACGGTAAAGCACGAACACTAGTAGGCACTGCACTCGAAATCGGCAAAAACTTCGGTTCACTGTAGTAAGCCACGCACCGTACTGAACTGAAACAGTAGCAGTGGAATGCAGAAGACAGTGTAAGGGGGGGTGGGCGCGCAAACCCAAGGTCACTGCCCTTGCCGCCAATGACTCACGCACAGTGCAGGTGTGCAGTACAGTCGTCACTACTCATCATAGAGCCTCGACAGACGATCCGGCTCGGCGCTGACGCGGAAACATACAATTTTTTTGCGCTAGCGGGGTGGCGGTTAATAGAGACTGACGGTTAAAAGGGTGACGGTTAATCGAGGTTCTACTGTACTTCCAAAAGTGGACCCTTCGCTGATGGATTTGCACACAGCTAGAATTTAAAGAAACAAAACTGCCTTCATCTTTACTACCCTACATACATCGTATACTTTCTTCTTGTGGGAAACGTATCCGACATCCTTGAGCTGAGATCATAAAAAAAAAGGTTTATCAAAAAAGGAATTCAAGAAGGAAGATATAGTTTCTCGCGGTTTCTAGTGGAACATTTGTGTTCTACAAACTTACCCAGGGACGTACGAGTGAGGTGACAAGGGAGGAATAAAATTTCGAGTACTTGCACCCCGGCCCACTTTTTCGCCGTTATATTGTCCAAACATCAAGAGGAGTTACTACTTTTCAATCTGAAAACCCAAAACAAAATAAAATCAAATTTTATTTGTGGGTAAACTTTTTTTTCGATAATGCAATCAGTAAAAACGGAAACACAATTTTAGTTTCTCTGACAAAGAGGGAGGGGAACGAAATCGGCCATCTCTCTCGCTCTCTCTCTCTCTCTCTCTCTCTCTATATATATATATATACACATAACTTATATATTCTCGCTTGGTGACACGCTTCTGATGTACTTTACGTCTGGTGTAAAGTCTTGGATCGTATTATTTCTGTTTACTGTATCCGATGCTGTAAATAATGGATCTTGTGCAATTTTTGACGACCGAACCTTTCATTATACAGCTGATAATGTCGATTACTAAACGAGGTAGGGTGTCCATACCTTCTTCAGAGAGCAATAAAAAGTTTGTGGGGCTTAGTAATACCTTGCAAGCTTTCATTGCGAGCGAGCGGGCTTTGTCACGACTGATTCTTCAAACCGTCGACCCCGGATCTCCTTAATGACGCAGCTGCAAATGTACAGATAAGATTTTTTTATTTGCAGAGTGGTTTGTCACCGTATTTTTTGAACTGCTTAGCTTGTGTTTGTTAGCCAGAGAATATTTGGCACGACGACTTTCTTCTACTTCGCTTACTTTTTAAATCTACAGTTAGGCAGATGCGAAAAACTCGAATGTTCTTAAGATCGCAGATTTTATCACTGTTATTGAAAACGAGATTACTTTATGTTTCGGAAGAACTTGAGGCTAAAATTAAATTGAGTTATATGAATAGCGCATTCTTTCTTTAAGTAATATCTGGAAACAACCTCTGGTAGAAACTTTTCGATATGTACTGTGTGCAGAAACAGTTGAGGCGGCTCGTAAAAATAACGCGAAAGGCAAATTGCGTAAGTAAATAGATTATGGGAATTCTGTTACAGTTCCCCGGCCGGGTCACTCCGGATTTTTGCAAGGGAGAATCGTGCCTGATGATGCCGCTGGCCGGTGGGTTTTCTCAGGGAACTCGCGTTTCTCACGCCCTTGCATTCGCGCGCTGCTCCAATCTCGCCTCATTTCACCCTTATCGGCTATCAAGACCTTGTTTTAAGAGCCGCTCAAATTTCTCAACTCAACTCAACTCAACATTCTGGCACAGTGGCTTGTGGTTGTGGACTAGTAGACTGGCTGCCATCTTGGAATCTCCCTTTCCATCTCTTAAAATGTCTTATTTTCCAATTAAAAACACTAACACTACTACAATTTCCCTTAAAATTTTCCGAATTTCCTTTCAAACCGGCAAAATTCCCCACAAATGTTATTTTTGCTCGCTGGGACTGACATTTGCTCATTTTCGTTGGATGCGACTGAAACCGAGCAAAATCCAGCCAGACCGAGCGACATTGACAAGCAAATTCTACTAAAACATCAGCCATATTGGACACCCATCAGCCATTTTGGATTCCCGGGTCATAGGGGTTCGGAATGGCAGACAACTGCCATCTTAGATAGTATCACTACTGCCATTTTGAATTGCATCACTGCCACCATCTTGTATAACCTTGACCATGATCTTTGTCCTCCATGCTGGATGACATTACCACTGCCATCATGTATACTGTCACCTTCGTTTCACCTCAAGCTTTGTCATTCCATGTCAACATAGGTCAGATCGTTTCTAGACATTTACCGGTAATAATGATGCTCTATTATTCCATGCCAATGTCGTCCATAATGTTTCTAGACCTTTCTAGATATTAATTCATGCTCCATCATTACTTTTAANTTATTCCATGCCAATGTCGTCCATAATGTTTCTAGACCTTTCTAGATATTAATTCATGCTCCATCATTACTTTTAACCTCTATCTCATCCTTATTGTCGTCTACTGTTGTAGGCATCCATTTTGTATAATCTGTCGTCACCTTCGGTTGACCTGTAGTTCTATCATCGGCTGCTGGGGGTGCTGGTGACGTTCATCTTTTATTCTGGAGTTTAAGCTGTCGGCCACCAGGATGAAAAATTACAGACATAAGACTATCGGGTGACATGTATAAAGACTCGTGTTTTCAAGAAGAATTATGTTTATGCCACAACCATCAATTATGCAAAGCATAAATTTTTTAATATAGCTATTAAATAAATGTTTAGTTAATTTTAATTTAACTTTTAAAATTAAAAGGACATAAAAATGTCGAGCGATATGTCTCCGTATTCGTATGTTCAAGGAGAATTTGAGTATGGTATTCCAATTGCTAAATACCAAAACAAAAATGCATATAATAAAAGTTAAATATTTAATTTAGTATATATTTTTATTTAACTATTACAAACAAGTGCATCGAGTGACATGTCTGTGGACTCGTAATTTCTGGCAGATAAGCATATGTCGTCAGAAAATATGATTACGTGGCTTTGNCATCGAGTGACATGTCTGTGGACTCGTAATTTCTGGCAGATAAGCATATGTCGTCAGAAAATATGATTACGTGGCTTTGACCTTTGCATCAATCTGCCATCTTGTTTCTGCCTGTCAAAATATTTCTGGCCGACCATCTTAGATTTAGATTTCTTATGCCCTATAATTCCTTATTATCATACACCATCTTGAATTTCGTCTGACACCAAATAGGATTTAATATAAATTAATGTGCATTAGGTGTTTTAAATGTTGTGTCTACAAAACATGTTTAATTTTTAAGAAACTTATGAATACAATGCTAAGAACTTGTGTGTTTATAATAAAAGTTATATATTTAATTCGTGTTATTTTATCTTTTAAAACCTGCAGTAATAAATTGAGCGATGTGTTTGNATAATAAAAGTTATATATTTAATTCGTGTTATTTTATCTTTTAAAACCTGCAGTAATAAATTGAGCGATGTGTTTGCGGACCCATGCTGTTAAGACCAATTAGAATATGATGCAAGCATTGTTGATTACATTACCTACCTGTCTAAGTCGTCACCATAATGAATTTAATAGTGATACATATGAATTAAGAGGTTTTTAACATAACTATGGCACACGACGTATCTAAACCTGCGATTATTTTCAAGATTTGTTCAAATATTAAGTTCAAGCTTATAAATTAAAGTTATGCATGAAATTTTTTTTGTCTTTATTGAAAACTTATAACTATATCGTGTGATGTTCTATCAGTAAAGTATTTTTAAGACTAATCAAAATGTGATTTCATAATCATTGATTACCTGCCAGCCAATGTCAGTTGCCATATTGGATTAAATAGGAATACCCATGCTGTCGCGAGTTTTCAAACATAACTAGTCTGCATGATGCATAATCGATCATGAGCATTTTCAATACTAATTCGAGTACATTGTTGGGTACCAATACATTTATAAATACAATTTTTTTAAAATNCATAATCGATCATGAGCATTTTCAATACTAATTCGAGTACATTGTTGGGTACCAATACATTTATAAATACAATTTTTATATACTAAACTTTTAATTTTTTAAACTTAAAGACCTAATTATAATATGTTGCATGTCTACAGGAATGTATTTTAAAGACGAATTCAAATATGATATCAGAAACGGCTATTGTGAGCCTATACCCCGACGGAACATTGAATTTAATAGGAATACCTATAACTAAAGGATTTCAAATTATGTTGGCAAAAAGCCTATGTATGGACTTATGTCTCACCAAAAACTATTTCGATGTGATTGTATCGTCACAGTGCAGGCTGTCCCCTAATAATCTTCATATCTGCAACACACACCATAACATATTGGTTTAGGGGCATTTTACCATTATATTATAGCTCAGGTGTTAGATAAACATACCTGGACGATGGGGAACTTCTATCATCAAGAGCATTCACTATTATATTTCTTAACTTAATTGCATTCATCCGACAGGTTTTTGCTTTGGGGAGGGGAAGGGGGGTGCCTTAGTCTCTACATCATAAAATAGTGCCATTGATTAACATAAATAATTTCCTGTTTTAATCCATAAGGCGTGCCATAACAATTAAGCTCAATTTAAAACGTAGCTCACACTGTTAATTCTTTAATTAGTAAATAGTCTCAATTTATTCGCAATGCATAACATCATTTAAGATGCGTACAACTAACCCTGATTGCCATTGCCAGAGAAGCCCGTTTAAATTATCTAAACACCCAAACTTATACAGGTCGTCTACCTTATGGGGTCCTTAACTTAATTTTAATTTTATCAGATACTACATTAAGGCAAAATCTGGGAAAAGAGGATATTTAACGTCTAAAATGTATATAGTTATTACCAACTCGACATGTGGGGAAAAATAATGTAGACATGCCTCAACTTTATATATATATATAATATATATATATAATCGCCATTCCGTGGTTTTGAGAAGAAATGAAGTAAATACTCGCATCAGCCTACGCAATTTCCAGACAATAAACACATCAGCATAGTGAAAAAAATAAAACAAGATGTGTAATGATGAATAAGCATTGGAAAGAAACTGCAGGCACCATTAGCACGCACGTACGCACTTCATATATATGTAAAATGTAAATGGTATGTTCATGCAATCCTGGCGTCCTGGCAGGGTGCCAGGGTGCCACGGCGACCATCTTGGATGATAAATACTCGCATCGGCCTACGCATCCTCCAGACAATAAACTCATGATTGCGAAAAAAAAAATTAAAGATTATGTTTAATGATGAATACACATTGAAAAGAAACTTCATGCACCATGCGTGCGCATGTACACACCTCATATATGTGTGAAATGGAAATGGTATTTTCATGCGATCCTGGCATGATTGCAGGCTGCCGGGGTGCCACGATGGCCATGTTGGATGATGTCACATCGAAACATCCCGCTTTGTCATTCCTCGTCAGCAGTGGCCATCTTGGAATTCCCCTTATTCCCCTCCTTCCATTCTCTCCATGCTCTTGCATTCCGATTAGTTTTCTCACACTCATGCTCTCTCATTCCTTCATGCCTCTCTTTCGCTCATTCTATCCCTTGGGTTTTTTTTTTCATATTCCTCCTGGGATACTATACAGAGGCAATAGCACAGCGATGTACATGAGCGAGCACACNGGGGTTTTTTTTTTCATATTCCTCCTGGGATACTATACAGAGGCAATAGCACAGCGATGTACATGAGCGAGCACACGCACCTCTGTATTAGGAGATGAAATAAAGTAAATACTTGCATCGGCCTACGCACTATGTAGGTTAACGCGAACTTGGCTGCTGGCTGCGTAGCCATCGCATGGTTATGAGAAGAAATACAGTAAATACTCGTAACGGCCTTTGTACTCTCCACACACTAAACTCATCATCATCGCGAAATAAAATAAAAGAGGATGTGTTGTGATTAATACATACATACCGTACATATTTCAGTAAAAGTTATATATAAAAATTAATAGCACTTGCACCATGCCTATTCCGGTCCGCATGAGCGCTGGCAACCAATTGAAACCGCATTCGTATGCAACATGTATTCATACATACACACACACTTTTATATGTGTAAAAGTTATATATACAAAACTAATAGCACTTGTATTTTTACATTCCGGCCCGCGCAAGCACTCGCAACTAGTTAAAAAANAGTTATATATACAAAACTAATAGCACTTGTATTTTTACATTCCGGCCCGCGCAAGCACTCGCAACTAGTTAAAAAACATCCGCATGTAACATACATCCATACATACACACACACACAATTGCGCTGCGACGCACATGCGCGACGGTCACGCTAGAGTGTGCACGCACGTACTTATGTTTCTCCAACTTGTCCTTGCATTCGAGCGCACGCACTTCTGTATTTTCAACTNAGTTATATATACAAAACTAATAGCACTTGTATTTTTATATTCCGGCCCGCGCAAGCACTCGCAACTAGTTAAAAAAACATCCGCATGTAACATACATCCATACATACACACACACACAATTGCGCTGCGACGCACATGTGCGACGGTCACGCTCGAGTGTGCACGCACGTACTTATGTTTCTCCAACTTGTCCTTGCATTCGAGCGCACGCACTTCTGTATTTTCAACTTGTCCGTGCATTCAGCGCAGCACGGAGTAAAGCCTGCCCATGTACGCTAGCCTAGAGTCACACCGCGAACGCTCGTCAAGTACGCATAAAGCCCACTTATAAGCATAGCTGGACGTAATTTTCAACACGAGAGCGCGCACTTCTGTATATTCAACTTGTTTGTTCATTCAGCACAAGCTAGCCTAGAGTCGCACTGCACGCGCGACAAGTATACCGTAGGGTCACCTATAAGCATAGGTGGCTGTAATATCCGTTCTATTTAAGATATAGTGGTCAAATTCATAACAGGCATCATTTTCGATGACGAATAGGGCGTTAGAATCAATAGACCACATATAAGAATAGTTAGCAGTAATTTCCGAACCCTTCAACATAATTTCAACAAATTGATAACATAGACATCACCCCCGACGACAAACAGGACCGCAGGGTCAAGCACGCCTCAAACCAACTTACACTGAAGAGCCAAAAAATCTGGTATAAGCGTGCGTATGTAAATAACCGAGGTATGGAACCAATCAGAGTAACGCGATGCGGTCAACAGCTAGATCGATCGGTTACTGCTGCTACAATGGCAGGTTATCAAAATTTGAGTGAATTTGAAAGTGGTGTTATAGTCGGCGCACGATATATGGGACATAGCATCTCCGAGGTAGCGATAACATTTGNGCTACTGCTGCTACAATGGCAGGTTATCAAAATTTCAGTGAATTTGAAAGTGGTGTTATAGTCGGCGCACGATATATGGGACATAGCATCTCCGAGGTAGCGATAACATTTGGATGTTCGCATACGACCATTTCACGAGTGTACCGTGAATATTGGGAATCCGGTAAAACATTACATCTTCGACATCGCTGTGGAGGGCCCTACACGATATTAGGCAGGTGTGCCAGTTTTTTTTTTGCTCTTCAGTGTATAAGAAGAGTTCGTTGTAATTTACGACCTGTTTAAGGTATGGTCACCAATTTCATAACATAGTCATAGCCTCCGACGAGGAACTGGGCCGCACGGTCAAGTATGCCATAAACCCACTTATAAGCATAGTTGCCCACCATTTCCTACCCACCCACCGAAGCTAATGGCACCAAATTAATATCACAAACATCACATCTGATGAACAGGGTGACAGGGTCAAGTAAACTTTAAGGCATCTTATAGGCATAGTCGACAATCATTTACCATCCACCAGAGCTATAGTCACCAAATTCATATCATAGGCATCACCTCCAATGACAAACAGGATGATAGGGACAAGTATACTTTAAGCTCTGTTATATGCATTGTTGCCCGACATTCCTCACCTACCGAAGCTACGACCAACAAAGTCACATCACAGACATCACGTCCGACTGCAATCAAGGAGGTTGGCACAAGTAGGCCTTAGGCCCTGTTATAAGCATAGTTGGTCAGCATTCCCAAACCTTTGAATTTCGGGAACATGTAACAACTGTCCACGAATGTAAAGAAAAAATAATAGGAGCTTCACATACAAGTGCATCGAAAAATTACCATTGCATGTAGGAGTGTAGGATTTGAAAGAGCACACACCCATACGCATCAGGCTGCACGCACTCGGCAATCGCCCACTGCCACCCTTATCGTCTGCTAAGGCAGGTGTCTAATAACTCTGATCGTCCTCAACGACAGCTAGCCTCTATTAGTCCCCCGACAACCATGCTGTATATATAGATGTGAAAATATGTACATAAATACACATTGGCACGGTTAACATGCAACAAGCAACTATATACGAAAAAATCAAGATATAATCAAATGCGATGCATGCATGATGTACATAGTTGTGGGTAACGGTAGAATACACACACACACACACACACACACATATATATATATATATATATATATATATATATAAGAACACCATCAATCCAACACAAGGGCCTGCGGCCCGAGTCATCGTTAGCATATGTCATCCTCAACAACCAGCCATATACTGAAAAAATAAAGTGGTACACAATTGCACCGATAACAAGACGTACGTAGTGGCAGGTTACATTTAAATATGTACACGTTAATACAAATAAACACCATCAGGCTAATGCGAGATTCAGGGAAACCGTATTAAAAATATATGAAACCACCCTGTACATGAAAAATCAGTCACATAACAAACAATAAAGGACTGACATATACGCAAGTACATCACTAGTATGATGCTATAACGAGTCACAATATATAAAAAAACACACGATGGAGCCACAATCCATAATAGTGAAAATCAGTTTTGCTACCGTGTCAAGAAGTTAAGTAAAAGCTCGAATGTACGCCAACATGAGAAAGAACGAATGATTACAAGGGTCAACCTCAAAAATGACTGCAATGCATCAAGTGCGATACACATTATGCGACTTGTAACGACAGTGTNTAACGAGTCACAATATATAAAAAAACACACGATGGAGCCACAATCCATAATAGTGAAAATCAGTTTTGCTACCGTGCCAAGAAGTTAAGAAAAAGCTCGAATGTACGCCAACATGAGAAAGAACGAATGGTTACAAGGGTCAACCTCAAAAATGACTGCAATGCATCAAGTGCGATACACATTATGCGACTTGTAACGACAGTGTNATTACAAGGGTCAACCTCAAAAATGACTGCAATGCATCAAGTGCGATACACATTATGCGACTTGTAACGACAGTGTTCCTTTGCTTGCCACAAAACAACGTACATTTTAAAGCATGTCCCGCAAGAGAGTCGTTACTACTACGCGTTGATGCAAGCAGCTATAAAAACAATTAGAAAAACAAATAGTTATAATATTTTAACAACCAGGGTAAATTGCGCAAGCTCCAAGCGTTGCACATCATGTTAGTCTAAAAAAAAACCTTTGCGCAGCCGAGAAGCACAGGTACGATAAGGTCAACACTGCTACACACTGATGCAAACAGAAATAAAAACTAAATGTAAAGGAAAATAGTTATAATCACTTACCAACCAGTGAAATCACTTATTACACAAGCATCGGGGGCTGTACGCTGTGTTAAAAGATGGTAGAAAAGACCAGACTTACTTACGAACCGACTGAAACGAAACAATCACATTCAGAGTACAGACAACACTCCCAACAGTAGCAGCGGAACACATCCGACCCTGCCGACATTGTGCGATCAACTAACATGGTTAGAATCTGTAAGGCAGCCCAGGTAGTCGACCAGCAGCATGGGCACCATGCAGGTAGGTCTCTGCAAGTCAAAGGGATGGCACAGAACACTAGCCGAGAGAGAGATGCAACAGGCTCCAGGATGGTAGACCAGTTGAGTTACTCACACACTTTTCAATTGCACGAGGAATTCAGTTATACAGTACAAAGCAACAATTTATTACATTCCTTTACTTATTTCGAATACATACAATTTGTATAGAAATAACAGTACATGTATGAACTACTCTACTTGTATGTACTCTGTATGTACTCTGCTTTTCAGTCATCTGAAATCATATGTACCCTGGCAGCGCTGGAGACAGTGCACCAACCTTGAGAATAAGGTAGTGTAGGTTCAATCCCATAGTGAGCCCAATAATTTCACTGGGAAAAAATACTATATGATACACGATTAAAACTTTTATATTATATATAAGAATTTAAGTACCAAACACATCACGCAACAGCCGCAAGGTCCAGGAAATAACTGAAGCTAGGTACATGGTTTACACGCCTGCAGTGATTGGGGGAGGGTTATGCATTTATTCTTATTGCAGAACCCGTGCCAAACATTCCCGATGTTCGTTAGACACATAGACACCTCAGTCGAAGACATAGATTATAAGGCTGCAGAGGAAGAAGACAGGACCCAAGAAGTCTATGGCATTGGTGTAGGTCCCATTAGCTCTGGAGTTCCCGAAGCTGCAGAAGCTATACGAAGTGATCCAAACACATCCATCGACTAACTGACAAACCCCACTGGCGAGGATTTTCTGCAGCACAGTGCAGCGTTACACAGACCACTCCCAAGAAACACATAACTATAATCAGTCAGAAGTTAAAGGTCCATGTCGGATGCTTTCAACATGACATCAAGCTGTAAATATTAGAATATCTCCTTAAAACATCGCTTCGAATAAACTGGTTGGTAGAGTAAATAACTTATGTTCACACTATTCACTTTTAGGTCTATAAAAGCAGTTAGTACCACCACACATCGTCCAGAACTTCTTTCTCTCGTCAAGAGGACACAGTAAAAATGATGGGATGCTGTTCTGGGGGTCAGAAAATGTTATCACCTATCGTGACATATGGAAAATTAAATCACTTGCAACACTATACAAAGATACTGAGATTGCATACCTACCTAAAGAATTCCTTTTCGCATATGCACGACACGAAATACAATCTGTCTATAAACATCCACCTGCATATCTGCAACAGGATGATGAGATTCTTGGCTGTCTCCCATGCGTATAGTGTTTTCAAGGTCGTGTTACCTTTACAAACACCCCATATAGCAGGAGCTGGTGTAGAACACATCGGTAAAGAGCAGCAGCAGCAGCAAAAGAAAACAAGGCACCTCCAACCCTGAAAGATGAACGAGGGCACAGTACATGTGTGGTCGAAATGGCAACTTCGCAGGCTAGACAGCGATCAACCCAATAAGGTAACACATTACAGTCCAGCAACCATGCTGACGTTTGCACCACATAGCCAGCAGTCATCTACTGAGGCAACCTGAGACAGACAATGCAACTTAGCATGCAGTGTGAACAGTATACAAGCGAGTATCATGTAAAAACGGACGTCATTTCACTGGCGAATGTGCTGGACATCAAAAATTTTTCATGGTTGTTATATTTCTTATTTCTCCCACCTGGTACGCTCCAAGGTGACTGGCCATGGACACGTCCTCCATATTAGCAAACACTGCCTCAGGAGGTACGATAATCAACCTCGAGTGATGGGGCTTACAGGTGCTGAGACACTGGCCGAGCACAATAGGTACTGTAACGAGCACACTCCGGTACGTCCAGAAATGCCTCAGCCGGAGAAGAACGGCAAGCTTCCTGTGCTCAAGTTTGCCAACTACCGCAATGCGGACAAAGTACCGATTTTGGTATATTCTGACTTTGAGGCAATGCTTGTCCCGGTAAAGTCATGTCCGCAGAACCCTAATGTCTCATATACATACAGATAATACAAACATGAACAGTACAGCTATGGCATTTATATCAAAATCGACGATAGTACGATTCCTACCTTAAAGACGTGCCGACTGCATCGTGATGTTAGTATATATCGAGGGGAATATACTGCACATAAGTTTATGGAAGAGAGTGTTCGCATTCGCAATCAGGTGAATGATATTTATGCTCTGTCTGAGCCTATGAGAGCGCTAACAAGCGACGAGAAGATCGCTTATGCTCTATCCAGGGTCTGTTACTATTGTTCCGGCCCCTTCACTCCAGTGAACCGTAAAGTGCATAATCACGAATACTTTACCGGCAACTATATCGGGGCGGCATGTAATAATTGTAACAATCTTCGTCGCCACCCCAAGAGACTGCATACACTCTTCCGCAATCTTACATACGACGATAATTTTATAATTAAGTAGTTGGGCTACGATAAAGAGGGAATATACATTATCCCGCACACCGAGGATAAATTAATCACCTTCAGAAAGTGTTTGGGCGACAAATTCACGATACAGTTTATCGACATGTTTCGATTCATGTCTGCCAGCCACGTACAAAACCTGCTGCCGTCTGAGTTCAAGTTCAATGCACAATTCTTCACTCCCGACAAGCTCGAGTTGGTTACCAGAATGGTATCTTTCCATAAGATTATGTGGACTGTCTGGCAAAACTTTACGAGACACAGCTACCGCCGATGGAGGCTTTCTACAACCGTTTCATCAACAGCGACATTAGTCTCCACGACTATCAGCACGCTCAGGCAGTCTGGGAGGGGATTAATTGCTGTAACTTTGGTAACTACAGTAACCTCTACCTCAATACGGATGTACTGCTGCTGTGCGACGTGTTCGAGAACTTCCGGGAGCTATGTTTGACGTACGTACGGACTAAATTGTGTCCGGTACGTGAGTACCCCCGGTTTCTCATTCGAAACCATGCTGAAGAAGACGAAGGTGGAACTCTAGCTTCTCAGCGATTATGACACACATCTATCTATCGAGGTTGGTATCCGGGGAGGGATTGCTCAATGCATAAAGAGGCATTGCGTGGCAAACAAAATGGATGTGCCTGCCACATACGATTCCAGCCAGCCAACTATGTACCTCCAGTATTTAGACGCAAGTAATTGGTATGGTTGGGTATGTCACTGTATCTGCCTTACTCTGGCTTCAAGTGGACCAGCACAGATATCGACGCCGTGCCCGTGTCCGACAATTACGATGTGGGCTACATACCGGAGGTGGATGTTGAGTATCCTGCCGAACTACATGAGACTCACAAGGACCTCCCGTTCCTGGCTGTGAACGAGTGCCCTTCCCCCTTATCCGAGTCCAAAAAGACGAAACTAGTGACGATGCTTAATGCTAAATCCAATCATGTCGTACATTACATTACCTTAAAGCAGGCGATCGGTCATGGGTTACAGCTAACGAAAATACATCGATTACTGCAGTTCAGACAGAAGGCATGGCTGCAGCCCTACATAGCAATGGATACGAAGATGGGTATGACAGCCGCAGACGAGTCCGAAAAAAACTTTTATAAACTTATGAATAACACTACATATGGGAAACTCATGGAAAACAAGAGCAACCGCCAATGTATGGAACTCGTGTGCATGGAACAACGTGCCAAGATACTTATTGCTAAGTACTTATTTAAATGCCTAACAATGTGCGATGAAACACTATCTCTTGTAAACTGGAGCATGGAAATACCCTATTCGATAAACCTATTTATGCGCGATTTGCAGTACTCGACCTGTCAAAAATCTTCATGTGCAGGTTTCATTACGATATCAGCTGATCTATATGGGTATGGATTCCTTTGTGGTACACATAGAGACTGGTGATTTCTACAGGGACCTTGAATCAGACCCGACACTTCGTGTCCGAGTTTTACACTAGCGCCTACCCACCCGCTCATCCGCGTTATTCGCCTGCCAACAAAAAGATGATTGGAAAATTTAAGGATGAGTTCGATGGGGACGATATGATTGAGTTTGTTGGCCTGAGGGCCAAGCTTTACACATACCGGTGCACTAGCAAGGATGTTAAACAAGCCAAGGGCATCCAAAAATATGTAGTTAAGAATAATATGACATTTGAAGATTATAAGAATCTACTGATGAACCAGCGGGTAATGAGAGTAATTGTGAATAATATTCGGTCGCACCATCACAACGTATATACTCAATGTTCCAACAAACTGGTACTCACGTGGATGGATGACAAACACAAGATCCTGGACAATGGTATTCATACCGTCGCTTATTATTTTCAGGGGTGATGATGTTTTGTACACACATCTCTGGGGCAGGCATGTATCATCATATATGTGTCTGTCCCCAGGACAGTGAATGGGGTCGGGATGCGTAGTGTGTGACATGTGTGTGTGATGATTTTTTTCATTTATGTGTTTTTTCCAGTGGCATACTTCACTTCATGCAAGAGTCATATTCATCTTGCCAGGTATGTTGTTGATGATGGCTGGTGGTACGCTGTGACCCATGCAATCACTCATGTGCGTACTTGTGAACTGTTCCAATTATGTGTTGTTCCAGCAGCATTCTGTAGCACATGCAAGAGCCATATTTATATTGCCAGGGGTGTTACTGTTGGTGGATGGTGGCGCTGTTGAATGGTGGCACGCTGTAGCCCGGGCAAGAAGTGTCGTTATCTTGTCAGGTGTATTGCCGATATGTCGTGACATGTGTACTATTTCACATTGACGTCTATGTTGGGTCTCCAATCTGGAGTTCATAGCCATTTGCTGGAGTATTCAACGCTTATCCTAGCGGGGGTTGTGTGTGTGAAATGGTATTAGTATCACACTACCACTGTAGTAACTAGTTATCGCATCGTACTTGCATTTACTCTTTTACAGTGCTGTCCCCCCTTTTCGCTTCATCTACCTATACTGTACTCTTCCTCTGTGGCTGTAATCTGTCTGTGCGTTCCTTTGTCCACTTTAATTTTTTTAGGTGGGAAGATTTCCTTCCCAGCGACTCGTAGGCTATCTGTACACTATGATTGCTATGGCACTGAGGTTTTTCGTAATGCAGACATGCACACGTGTTTGCACAACGAATAATCCCGGTGGTGTTTGCTGGTGTGGTGTACAGCCCGGGTCGCAAAACCAGGAGCTCTGGGTATGGGTGGACGGCCATGCGGACGGTAAAGTGCGAGGGCGAGTGATGGGCGGCTGCGGCGATGTAGTGTATACTCTATTTCGCATCCCGCTGGTGTGGTCGTGCGAGCGTGGTGTTGCCTGTGCGTATAGTCCGTTTCTCCATAGGTTGGTGCTTTAGCGCTAATTTTTAATACAGCCATTTATTTATCTTATTATTATTGCATAGGATGCGCGCGCGATGTGTCGCGCGTATGTGCACTCTGAGGTTGGCGTCTTTAACAATAATTTTTTAATACCACTATTTATTTTCATTATTATTGCTTGGGAATGTGGACTTAGTTTTGGGTTATATATATTTTTTTCGCTAGACCTGCATTATTTTTTTTATGTGCCCGTTTATTATCTGGTGAGTGCGTCGGCCAATGCGAATTATTTCTCTCCCAACCACGCAATGCTGATTTTCTATAAATAAAGTCGGGACGGTAATAACTATATGTTATTCGTCATTTAACATCCTCCTTTCTTGAATGTCATGGTGGTCTGGCTGTCACGATGCTAGACTGCCGACAACAAGGGACACTGGAACGATCCCGCTTTCCTCCGGCATTTTTTGAGCTAATCTGCATCGAAACAGGTTTGCGTAAGGGCGCGGGCCCTGCCTTCTGCAAGTCGGACTTCGACCTTAAGCGATGCGCCTAAACGCAGACTTCGGAAGCAAAGATGGCGGTCGCCGGTGGCATGCTCTACCTGACAGTGGGGGAACGACGACGATGGTGCTACACTCTGACAGGTGGTGGGGGAAACGAAGCTGGTGGTGCGCTCCGGCGGTTATTGGGAGAAACGAAGCTGGTATAACCCCAGGAAGCCGCCGGAAACGTTGATGACGGTGGCGGGTGATTGATCTGTGAATGATTGACGTGTGAGGTATTAGCTTAGTCGCAATTAACATTGACCTCATTTGCATATTCCCAATTAGCATTGGTATCATTTGCATAGGCAATTCTGCATTGACAAATTTGTATTGGCGAATTTGTGATGTCATCCAAGTTGGAGGCCATTAGCGAGGAATGACAGAGCAGGAGGTTTCGGGTGACGTCATTCAAAATGGCTGAAGAGTATTTCCCGATCCGCAGCCCCCAGCCTCTGCAGGCGAATCAACTAACTATGACTATACGAAGGTCTAAGGTGTATTTGCCCAAGCGGTCCTTTTCGTCGTCGGAAAGGATGCCTATGTTATGAATTTGGTGACTATAGCTTCGGTGCGTGAGAAATAGTAACCAAATGCTTATACCAAGACCTAGAGCGTACTTGACACTGCCATCTTGATCGATGTCGGCGGTGATATCTATATTATGAATTTGACGAATATAGCTTTGGTGGGCGGGAAATGATGGTCGACTATGCTTATAAGATGCCTTAAAGTTACTTGACCCTACCACCCTATTCTTCATCAGAGGTGATGTTTATGATATGAATTTTGTGCCTATAGCTTCGGTGGATGGGAAATGGTGGGCAACTATGATTATAAGTGGGTTAAGGGTGTGCTTGACCATGCGGCCATGTTCGTCATAGGGGGTGATGATGTCTATGTTATGAATATGGTGACTACCTTAAACAGTTTGGAAATAACAGCCCACTATGCTTATAAGTGAGCTTAGACCGTATTTGTTCCTTGTGGTCCTTTTTGTCGTCGGGGACGAAGTCAATGTTATGAAGTTGGTGGTTGTATCTTAATCAGTTTGGGAATTTCAGCCTACTAAGCTTATAATTGGGTTTCGAGCATTCTTAACCCTGCGGCCCTTTTCGTTATCTGGGGTGATCCCTACGTTATGAATTTGGTGGCTGTATCTTAAACAGTTCACAAATTACAGCCAAAAATGCTAATACGTGGGCTGAATGCATACTTCACGCGCGAACGGGGTGAGACTCTAGGCTAGCGTACATGGGCAGGCTTTGCTCCATACTACGTTGAATGCACGGACAAGTTGAAGATACAGAAATTCGTGTGCTCGAATGCACGGACAAGTTGGAGATACAATAGTGCGTGTGAGTGCGCTAGTGCAAGATCGTCGCTCATGTGTGTCGCAGCGCAATTGTATGGATGTATGTTACATGAGAATGTGGATTTTTAACTATTTGCAAGTGCTCACGCGGACCGGGATATACGAAGTACAAGGCCTATACATTGTTTATATATAACTTTTACACGCATAAAAATTTGTGTATGTATGTATGCATGTTACATGCCAATGTGGTTTTATTTAATTGACAGCGCTCATGTGGAATGCAATAGGCATAGTACAAGTGCTATTAATTTTTGAAATATTACTTTTACATATATATATGTAAAGTATATGTGTATTCATCATTATAAGTATATCATATTTTATTTTTTTCGCGATGATGATGAGTTTATTGTCTGGAGAGTATGTAGGCCGATGCGAGTGTTTACTTTACTTCTTATAACCTTGCAATGCCTCCGCAGCCAGCAACCAGGTGCGCGTGAACATACGTAGTGCGTAGGTCGATGCAAGTATTTACTTTACTTCTTATAACCTTGCAATGCCTCCGCAGCCAGCAACCAGGTGCGCGTGAACCTACGTAGTGCGTAGGTCGATGCAAGTATTTACTTTACTTCTTATAACCTTGCAATGCCTCCGCAGCCAGCAACCAGGTGCGCGTGAACCTACGTAGTGCGTAGGTCGATGCAAGTATTTACTTTACTTCTTATAACCTTGCAATGCCTCCGCAGCCAGCAACCAGGTGCGCGTGAACCTACGTAGTGCGTAGGTCGATGCAAGTATTTACTTTACTTCTTATAACCTTGCAATGCCTCCGCAGCCAGCAACCAGGTGCGCGTGAACCTACGTAGTGCGTAGGTCGATGCAAGTATTTACTTTATTTCATCTCCTAATACAGAAGTACGCGTGCTCGCTCATATACATCGCTGTGCAATTGCCTCTGTATAGAATCCCAGGAGGAATATGAGAAAATCCCAAGGGAGAGAACGATCGAGAGAGAGAAGCAGGAAGGGATGAGACAGCATGAGTGTGAGAAAACTAATCGGAATGCAAGAGCATGGAGAGACTGGATGGAGGAAAAAAGGGGGAATTCCAAGATGGCCATCGCTGATGATGAATGAGAGAGCGGGAGGCACCCCGGTACCCTGCCAGGACGCCAGGATCGTGTGAACCCACCATTTCCATTTTACACATTTATGAAGTGTGTAGAGAGCGTGCTGTGCCTGCAGTTTCTTTCCTGTTCGTAGTCATCATTAAACATCCTCTTATATTTTTTTTTTCGCAATGCTGACGTGTTTATTGTCTGGAGAGTGCATAGGCTGATGCGAGTGTATACTATATAACTATGCAATGGCGATTTTATATGTATAAAGTCGACGCCTGTCCACAAATTTTTTTTTCCTACATGTCGAGTTGGTAATAAGTATTAACATTTTTTACGTTAAACAGCCTCTTTTCCTAGATGTCGCANAAATTTTTTTTTCCTACATGTCGAGTTGGTAATAAGTATTAACATTTTTTACGTTAAACAGCCTCTTTTCCTAGATGTCGCAGTTGTCTTGTGATCAAAACTCCCGACTGGCAACCCTAGGGGTGCCATGCACAATAATAATAATAACAAATAATAATGGCGTGTGGGGAGTGCACCCAGGGCAAGGCAACACCCTCCGAGTGACGGTCTTTCCAGCTGGGACCCGTAGGTGACCGTCATCCTCGGGCAAGACAGAAATGAGACCCTAGAATGGAGCGGCGCTGGAATGCAAGGGTGGGGGAAACGGAAGTACCCCGAGAAAACCCGCTGGCAAGCGGCATCGTCCAGCACGATTCCCACATGCGAAGATCCGGGAGTGAACCCGCCGGGGATCGAACCCGGATCGCCGTGGTGGGAGGCGAGCGCCCTGGCCACTACGCCACCGCTGCCCCNCACAAAATGGGCTCATCGGTACCAGCGCTCTTAGCTGCGAACAGTAGAACTTCATACACCTTGGTGGCGGGCGCGATAATTAAAGATGGCCACCTAAAGCATACGACTGGCGGCAGGCGCGGTAATTAAATATGTCTTACCACACTCTGGTGGCGGGCTTGGGAATCAAAGATGGCAGCCTACAGCAGACGACGGTGATGAGGGAACATCCATGATGGAGGACGCGAAAAGCACGAGAGAGAGAGTGAGAGGAAAGGGAAACAAGTGATAAAGTAAAGGAGACCAGGAGGAATATGAGAAAACTCCCAAGAGATAGAATGGACGAGAGAGAGACAGGAAGGAATGCCAGAGATTGAGAAAAAATAACATCGGAATGCCAGAGGGCGAGAAAACTAATAGCAATGCAAGAGCATAAAGAGTAAGGGTGAAATAATCGAGCAGGAGTGAAAAAAAAAGGAAATTCCAAAGGGAAATACGGAAATTCCAAAAGGAAAAAGGGAAATCCAAGATGGCCGGCATTGGCGAGGTATGATAGAGCAGGAGGTTTCGGCTCCGCAGCACTGCATCAAGCATCCAGTTGTCCCAGCTCTCTTCATTTCCTGGTACTGTCATATGCATTTTTACAAACATACCAAGAAATTGGTCTGCGGGCACTATTGGTCTCTTTTTAAATGCTTAAAAGAAAAATAGTAGTCCCGTATATTTTTGTTATAGGTGATTGCAAAGCCGTTTGGATTCGGGCAGCCAGTATTTCGGTCGACGTNGAGAGTGAGAGGAAAGGGAAACAAGTGATAAAGTAAAGGAGACCAGGAGGAATATGAGAAAACTCCCAAGAGATATAATGGACGAGAGAGAGACAGGAAGGAATGCCAGAGATTGAGAAAAAATAACATCGGAATGCCAGAGGGCGAGAAAACTAATAGCAATGCAAGAGCATAAAGAGTAAGGGTGAAATAATCGAGCAGGAGTGAAAAAAAAAAGGAAATTCCAAAGGGAAATACGGAAATTCCAAAAGGAAAAAGGGAAATCCAAGATGGCCGGCATTGGCGAGGTATGATAGAGCAGGAGGTTTCGGCTCCGCAGCACTGCATCAAGCATCTAGTTGTCCCAGCTCTCTTCATTTCCTGGTACTGTCATATGCATTTTTACAAACATACCAAGAAATTGGTCTGCGGGCACTATTGGTCTCTTTTTAAATGCTTAAAAGAAAAGTAGTAGTCCCGTATATTTTTGTTATAGGTGATTGCAAAGCCGTTTGGATTCGGGCAGCCAGTATTTCGGTCGACGNATAGTAGTCCCGTATATTTTTGTTATAGGTGATTGCAAAGCCGTTTGGATTCGGGCAGCCAGTATTTCGGTCGACGTTACATGCATATGCACACACAGGATGCATGGTTTACCAGATATTAGTAAAAGAATAAACTCAACATTACTGTTACAAGACGCCAGAGCAGTGTATCCATTTTCTTGAAGGATTGGAGGCCTTGATAAAAATAAAAGAACTAAATTTGATTTTAATTTATTCACACAGCTATTATTTACAGCATTAATCTATATATCTCCATTGTTACTCTTTTTATTTCTCAGTGAGCATGGTATTCAATGTCTATCTCAACCCTAATTAAAGTCCTTCTCAATAACTGCTTGGTTATAGTCAATTAACTCGAACTCATCATTAACACATGTTAAGTCTGTATGTTGTCATAATTTGTAATGTCTTACACTTACACATCCACTCCAATAGTCCAGCCTGCCAGTCACACCTTCACTTCACTGATGCTCGCAGTCGCAGGTTTTCCTCCCGCTGGTCACTTATCTTGCCACTCGTTGCTCTTCTAGCTTGTCGTCTATTGCTCAAGATCGCGCAATGGCCCAAATTCCAAACACTCATCAACTCCCGGCTCGGAGGCTCCACGCGCTTTTATAGTATCAGCAGCCAAGATCTGGAATATTCCCCGCATCCCGAGTCTCGCTGAGAGAGGCAAGGACGATCAAATCCAGAACATTATTCAAATAAATGCATAATTTCAATCTGCTAAATGTCAGGAGCGTGCGAGCCGCAAAAGGCTTATCACGGTGCCAGGCGGAAGAATACACGGCGGCAATATTTATAATTAAAAACCTTGATAATATTATGGCTCGCCTGTCTTTCATATCACTACCATGTCCTTCTTTTCCGCTTGCTAGTGCGGGGAAGGTCAAGGAAAGCGANTGGCTCGCCTGTCTTTCATATCACTACCATGTCCTTCTTTTCCGCTTGCTAGTGCGGGGAAGGTCAAGGAAAGCGAACGCGTAACGTTATGTAAACGGACGTAAAAATCAAAATCAAATTTTAAAAAATATTAGAAAATGTGTAGAATGGAATACTAATGGGAGTGGGATTCTAGGAGGCACACAGATTTCAAGTATTTCGTTTTATAAAGCATAGTTTTTGAGTTATTATAAAAAATAAATAATATAAACGACATGCACCCCGAACATAAGGGTCATAAACGTATTCATTACTCATATCATTCAAACTACGAAGCTTTTTTTCATNCGACATGCACCCCGAACATAAGGGTCATAAACGTATTCATTACTCATATCATTCAAACTACGAAGCTTTTTTTCATTACAAGAGAAATTCAGTCATGCAGTGTACAAAAATGATTCATTTTACTTTTGATAACAATTGTAAGTATTTAAAAATTTTCAAACTTGTCTTATTTATATTTCTAAGCACATGGATGCTCATATTAAAATATTTATTACTAACCGATTAAGTTAATTTTTTTTTCACAATACATATCAGACTTGATATGTTACATGAAGCATAAAACCGGACATTTCTTTGAGAATAATTCGTATGTGTAAAAACTACTTATAAATACTCATTCTGACGTCCGGGTCACCACTCATCCTATTTCCATTCCAAATTCGATTTTCTAGACGCAGATATGCATTGAGGATTTTTTTCGAAGTAGGCACTTGAAGTACTATATTCCCAGACTTGCCTCTTCAAGACTAATTCGAGCATAAGGTCATAACAGCTGATTAAGCACGTATTTACAAATAAAAGTTATGTATTTAATATAAATTTATTTTGTTNAGCATAAGGTCATAACAGCTGATTAAGCACGTATTTACAAATAAAAGTTATGTATTTAATATAAATTTATTTTGTTTATAGTTTTAAAAACTTATAAATGCAAGTATATCGCACGATATACCCATATAGGACGTCACAATAGCTGATTGCGGATAATTTTATAAATAAAAGTGATGTTTTTAGGTTTAACTTTGTTTTAAAAACTTGTAAATGTAAGTAAATCGTGTGACGTGAGTACAAGCGCGTATTTTGAATGCGAATTCGAATTGAAGTCGGAATATTCGATTACGTGCCTAAAGTTTAGGACAGACCAGATAATAGCGCTGTGAGAGACAGGGGGGATAACATGACATAATTTAAGATGTTAAAAATTCGCAGTCAGAATTTGCTATGCGTAATGTACACATGAAGTAACGTGTACACTGCTGACCAGTTCTGGTCGAGCTCAACATATCCCCAAAAGGGAGACAATTTGATTATCACAGGCATGACCAGAGCCAGGGGCTTTCTTGTGTACCATCCNTGGCTCGCCTGTCTTTCATATCACTACCATGTCCTTCTTTTCCGCTTGCTAGTGCGGGGAAGGTCAAGGAAAGCGAGCGCGTAACGTTATGTAAACGGACGTAAAAATCAAAATCAAATTTTAAAAAATATTAGAAAATGTGTAGAATGAAATACTAATGGGAGTGGGATTCTAGGAGGCACGCAGATTTCAAGTATTTCGTTTTATAAAGCATAGTTTTTGAGTTATTATAAAAAAAAAGAATATAAAGGACATGCACCCCGAACATAAGGGTCATAAACGTATTCATTACTCATATCATTCAAACTACGAAGCTTTTTTTCATTACAAGAGAAATTCAGTCATGCAGTGTACAAAAATGATTCATTTTACTTTTGATAACAATTGTAAGTATTTAAAAATTTTCAAACTTGTCTTATTTATATTTCTAAGCACATGGATGCTCATATTAAAATATTTATTACTAATCGATTAAGTTAATTTTTTTTTCACAATACATATCAGACTTGATATGTTACATGAAGCATAAAACCGGACATTTCTTTGAGAATAATTCGTATGTGTAAAAACTACTTATAAATACTCATTCTGACGTCCGGGTCACCACTCATCCTATTTCCATTCCAAATTCGATTTTCTAGACGCAGATATGCATTGAGGATTTTTTTCGAAGTAGGCACTTGAAGTACTATATTCCCAGACTTGCCTCTTCAAGACTAATTCGAGCATAAGGTCATAACAGCTGATTAAGCACGTATTTACAAATAAAAGTTATGTATTTAATATAAATTTATTTTGTTAATAGTTTTAAAAACTTATAAATGCAAGTATATCGCACGATATACCCATATAGGACGTCACAATAGCTGATTGCGGATAATTTTATAAATAAAAGTTATGTTTTTAGGTTTAACTTTGTTTTAAAAACTTGTAAATGTAAGTAAATCGTGTGACGTGAGTACAAACGCGTATTTTGAATGCGAATTCGAATTGAAGTCGGAATATTCGATTACGTGCCTAAAGTTTAGGACAGACCAGATAATAGCGCTGTGAGAGACAGGGGGGATAACATGACATAATTTAAGATGTTAAAAATTCGCAGTCAGAATTTGTTATGCGTAATGTACACATGAAGTAACGTGTACACTGCTGACCAGTTCTGGTCGAGCTTAACATATCCCCAAAAGGGAGACAATTTGATTATCACAGGCATGACCAGAGCCAGGGGCTTTCTTGTGTACCATCCNTAACATATCCCCAAAAGGGAGACAATTTGATTATCACAGGCATGACCAGAGCCAGGGGCTTTCTTGTGTACCATCCAGTGACATAAGGCAGCTTCACTAGAACTAATGTGGAAACATGAACACTCATTATTCGACCATGGACAAGAGAGAGGTTAGAAGGATTAATAGACAATGAAGTTATATGTAGAAAGGTCTAGAAACAAGATGGACCAAATTTACATGGAATTATAGAGCATGAAGTAATACTTAAATCATTCAGCTTCATACTTGTGTCAATTAGAGATCACTTTCCCTAACCTTGAAATTACTTTAAGGATTTTCCTTACCTTACCATTTACCAATTGTTCAGCAAAAAGGGGATTTTCTGTGTTAAACAGAGTAAAGAACGCCAAAAGGTCAACTCTTGTGGACACTAACCTCAATACTTTAATGTTAATGTTCTGCGAGAAGGACGTGACACTGAGAACAAACGGTTCTTAATTTATAGACAAATTCGCTAAAGCAAAAGCAAGGAAAAAATCTTACATTTAATTATTTTTTTGTAAGAATGATATCGTACTGTAATTTATATTTATTAAATCTACTTTTATTTTGTAGCTACATATGATGTTTGTGTTTTATTTACTACTAGGTAATAGCCAGCAGTATTCGGCAAAATACCGCCAACTTCCAACATAAACCTAACAGACATAACAACAGAATAGTAAATGTTTACACGAGGTATGANGGCAAAATACCGCCAACTTCCAACATAAACCTAACAGACATAACAACAGAATAGTAAATGTTTACACGAGGTATGAAAGGGGGAGGGGGGAGCGGTTAAGTTATTCTTGTCCAGGTGCCAGTCGCCTAAAGCCGGGCCTGCCTTCGCGGTGNAAAGGGGGAGGGGGGAGCGGTTAAGTTATTCTTGTCCAGGTGCCAGTCGCCTAAAGCCGGGCCTGCCTTCGCGGTGTAGTTAGTGGGTTCTTATGATAGTTTATTGTAAGTTACTTAATAAATCATCTATTTATCAGCATCTTGTAGTACAAAATGTGAGCGTAGATAAAGAAAACTGCTTTTATTTTCGAGCATTTCAAAGTGACTTAGGGAGCGAGCTCATGACTGCAATGGCGCCAGTCATACAGAAAATATTAACAATATTTTCAATAATTTCACATGCTTTTCGTATAGCATATTTGATTCTTTGGCCAATTAGTCACGTGTCATGTGTTCACGAGATTGTTTTTCTGCGAGAAGGAAATGCAAGTTAAGCATAATTGCGGTAAATTCTTACTAAATTTCTTCCACGTTCAAAGCACATAATGGACGATATGAAAAATGCCTGTTATATCTTTCTTGCCCAAAGAAGCATATAGGCCTAACAGCGCGAATGAAATGAAAATGTTGCACGCCGTGCTAAAAGACTGCGAGAGCGATGTACACTTATCAATGCAGTGAAAGTTGTATGAAAGTGACTGCAGTAAGAACAAATGAGTTCCACAAGAAATTTCATAGGTGAAGAAATCGCCCGCCAACAATGCTGACTGTAATGGCAATGGATGATAGAGACTACAATTTAGCGTTATAACACGGCACCATGCTAGACTCAATAGTCCTTTATACAATCAAGCAGAACTAATTTGTTCGCTATCTACTGCCCCAGAAAAAACTAATTCTCCTTTTCCACTCGGCCACACAGAACTAGGCCACCCGAGTGCTAAACATTGGCGTGGCTGCTATTGGCTCAGAGTCCTGCAGGACGTGTCTGATCAACAGAGAGATCCGATGACACCAGAGAAATTTACCTCAACTATTACGAAGACCAGCTTGGTACTGACGTAGTGTATATGCGCACACAGGGACGAAAAATCGTGGTGGTTCCTTTGATGTGGGCGTACCAATTCTCTGATTAGCTGCGCGAGGCTCTGAGAACTGGCCTTGTGCCTGACTGGCTAATGCATGTTTCCTATTGTCCGGGCTGCTGGCTGGCGTGTAAGATACCAAGCGATGATTTGTGATCGGCGCTCCGACATGTTGCTGGCCAGTGGCGCCGTGTTATAGGCGTGTGTAGCTGGAGTTCACTGTATTAGCAGCTGTTTCACCTCTGTAGTCTTAAGTACTCTGTGGTATTGAGTTATAACGTGTGACGAGTGTCTCTTTTTTCGAGGTAGCATGCAAGTCTTGAGGAAGCAATAGAGGAAATAAAAGGGCGTTGGTGTCAACTATTCTTCTCGTTTAGTGATATAAAGGAAGACGCGTCACGATCTCTTTTCTTTAATTATTGGTGGAGACAACTGATTTTTGCGAAGAATTTCATGACTAGTTGCATTTTAAAATCCTCTATCTCAGATCCACTTTCGTGATTGGAAGATTTTAATTAAGGCGAGACTCATGTGTCTTCCCGCGAATCACAGATGTTCACTACCAGAATATCATAATTCTGATTGGCCCAGTCAAGTAGGAAAATGCCCTCCACAAAGCCAGGCGGTGACGTGGCCCAAAATTACGACACAGTGTATTATTCCAACCCATATTTTCGCACTG
>NQII01002240.1:67469-109073 GCA_002778355.1 Clitarchus hookeri | reverse complement strand
AACCTAATTGATCTCCCTAACTGAATTGTGTCACGTGTCAGAAATGCATGTACTTAAAATAACTTTTATACGTAATGGCGATACTTGCGACCCATTCAGACTCACTTTAATGTATTGTTTCAAATAATATATTTTTTTGCGACAGAGTAATTGTTTGTTATCACAACCAATGAGCTGCGTTGTGTTCGGCAGTAGTGATAAGAACCAGTTACAGCCTTGAACAGCAGCACGGACTCATTTGCCGAGAGAGAATACCACTGGGCACTGAGCCTCGCAGTGTACGATATCAGCGAAATGCAACCTTCATGTGCAAAGTGTACACAGTCGCGTGCACTGGCTCTTAGGATGAAGAGTATCGATGCCAAATTTCGTTTTTGGAACTTTATTTCGAAGATACGCAACATAAAAAGTACTATGGCTACCACCGTGTAAATAATGACGTAACCAAGTGAATATAGGGCCTAAAAGATTGTTGTGCTGATTGGTTACAGTAACAAACGCTTTTTTTTTCTATGGTATAAACATAAACATATGTAGTTTCTCTTACAAATATACATTTTATTAAACGAAACTTTTTTCTTTTGGAAACAAATTCTTCGTGACAAAAAAAATTGTTTAAATAACCGTACACATTTGTTCGGTCATAAACCAACGCGCATTTCGTTGGCTTATACTAATATCTTCTCTGGGTAATATGCACAGGAACTCATTGCGAACTACCTCACACCCATGACTTGATCCACGTTTAATGTAGAAACTAGATTCTCTTTTTTTATCGAAGGACCTCTTAGTACGCCACATTAGTAGTTCTCCCTCCAGGTGCTAAAACTACCAATTAAAAAAGAAAATAAAATGAAATATTTAGGCAGTTTTAATTATGCGCCCCTGAAGTAAAAGTCACCAAGATCTCTCACCTGGTTAACAGGATACTGAATAATCCATTAAAATATATTTTTTGTACTTTTTTTACCCCTTCAGGAATTGAATTTCCCAAAATACTGAAATCAATTTTTTTGCAATTGTGAAGATAACCTTTAAAAAAAACACGATATTTTATCGATTTCAAAAGATGATGAGGAATTCATAACAACGTATTTTAACCCATTCTGCAATTTCAAGGGTAGAATTTCGGAAAATTTCTTCTTAGTGGGGGAAACTGCTCCTAAAATTTAATATCTTTGTCTATAGGAGTTCGGGCTGTGCATTGATGAGTCAGTGAGTGAGGTAGGTTTTTTTACACATTGAGAAGTTCTGAATTACTCTTCACACGCAAGCACTTAATACTTTATGTTTAGTTGTAATATCTCATCTGTAGAGACCTGCAATATTCGCGCTTTTTCTTCGTCGTCGGTGCCATGTGTGTATTGGCTTCAACAGCAGCCAGGTTTCAGTTTCCGTTTTGACTCCGTTGGGCTATCCAATCGTCAGTTGTATCCTATTGTTTCAAAGACGTGCGGGGCGTATCAGGCAAACTGTGTAGTCACAGAGTAGTTACAAATACAGAGGTGGAACAATCGCTTACATCGCGGACTCCAGCCGCACATGCCAGCAAAATTGCGTCACTGGGCAGTGAAATGTTGTAACGCCGATCGCCAATCAGCGCATGGTAACCTACTTGCCAGCCGGCAGTCCAACCAACAGGGGAATTTTCGCAGCATGCAGTGGCCAATTAGACACAACGTTTGTTCTCAGAGCCTCGCCCAGCCAATCAGCATCGGCAGGCCCCTTAACAAAGGAACCGCCACGCCCACCATTTCATCTCCGCGTACTAGAAGGGTGAAGAGATTTGGGCGGCTCTTAACATCGAGGTCTTGAGGGCCGATGAGAGTGAGTATGGAGCAGCGCCGGAATGAAGGAGCGGGGGAAACAGGAGATCCCCTAGAAAACCCGCCAACCAACGGCATCGTCCGGCACGATTACCTTTTGCGAAAATTCGGAGTTAACCGGCCGGGGATTGAACCCGGTTCATCATGATGGGAGGCGAGCAGTCTAACCGCTGAGCCACCATGGCCCCCTCCACGTACTTAATTGTGTTGTAGTACAGCTATAAAACCAACGCAAATATGAAACGGTTCGGAGTCTCATCTGTTCTAAAATACAAAATAATGCGAAATTTTCAAGTGTTTTACTCATCTGGTATTCATAACATTGCTTTTTTGTTTTTCTCGGGAACCCCAAATAACTTTAAGTAGTCGGGATCACTTGTTTTTTCCCACCCACTAAACAATCTCACTTCCAGAATAACATTCGCCTCTGTACAGCAAGAGGTCGCACCACAACGCACTTTCAGTGCTCCAAAAGTTTTCTAAAATTTTTAATTAATCAACCTAATATTTCTTGTTGTACATGACTTTTTGAGATTGAATAGCTGGTTCTGATTACTTTATTTCCTATTATTTTCCTTATTTTCCCCCTAGCCACTTTACTTGAAGAAACACTTAGAAGGGGAAAAATGTCGCAGCAACCAGACGTCAAGAAAGAGAAGTCATAGACCCCGCCCTGAGATGAGCGAGGTGTAAATATTGACGAAAACTTTTCTTCCATAATGACGGCCCAGCGTGGTGCCACGTGCGCAACAATACCTGCCGCCGGCATTCTTCGCAAAGCCTGCAAGGGTAAAGGTGTGTTTACGGTTCATGAAATATGATTTGTAACGTAACGCGCGACTTGTGTAGGTTAACTTACGAAGAGCAATTTGACTGAAGTTCAACTAATGCTAACATAAGCCGAGATTACAGGCGTCATGCCACCACAATGAGTTGAGACGATGGTTTATTGCTGGAGAAGTTGACTTTGCCAATGCTATGGCACTACGATTATTTGCAGTGCCATTACTGTATGCTACGATTCAACGTATTGTACACATGTCCAACAGCTTTCTTCCCTTGTTGGCTGTTATGCATGCATGAAGTTAACATCTTATTTCATTTGGACAATGAGAATTCTGATACTCTAAAGCAGAACGTTTGTTACTGGCCTGAAAATAACTTTGCCGAGTCAAACACTTGATTATGCAATTATAAACGCATACAATAGCTAGAGTGCTATCGAATACATGTTGGCTCGAAAATCTCGCTGTTTTTAATTGGTTCTGACAATGAGCTGANCCCAGCCAATCAGCATCGGCAGGCCCCTTAACAAAGGAACCGCCACGCCCACCATTTCATCTCCGCGTACTAGAAGAGTGAAGAGATTTGGGCGGCTCTTAACATCGAGGTCTTGAGGGCCGATGAGAGTGAGTATGGAGCAGCGCCGGAATGAAGGAGCGGGGGAAACAGGAGATCCCCTAGAAAACCCGCCAACCAACGCCATCGTCCGGCACGATTACCTTTTGCGAAAATTCGGAGTTAACCGGCCGGGGATTGAACCAGGTTCATCATGATGGGAGGCGAGCAGTCTAACCGCTTAGCCACCATGGCCCCCTCCACGTACTTAATTGTGTTGTAGTACAGCTATAAATCCAACGCAAATATGAAACGGTTCGGAGTCTCATCTGTTCTAAAATACAAAATAATGCGAAATTTTCTAGTGTTTTACTCATCTGGTATTCATAACATTGCTTTTTTTTTTCTCGGGAACCCCAAATAACTTTAAGTAGTCGGGATCACTTGTTTTTTCACACCCACTAAACAATCTCACTTCCAGAATAACATTCGCCTCTGTACAGCAAGAGGTGGCACCACAACGCACTTTCAGTGCTGCAAAAGTTTTCTAAAATTTTTAATTAATCAACCTAATATTTCTTGTTGTACATGACTTTTTGAGATTGAATAGCTGGTTCTGATTACTTTATTTCCTATTATTTTCCTTCTTTTCCCCCTAGCCACCTTACTTGAAGAAACACTTAGAAGGGGAAAAATGTCGCAGCAACCAGACGTCAAGAAAGAGAAGTCATAGACCCCGCCCTGAGATGAGCGAGGTGTAAATATTGACGAAAACTTTTCTTCCATAATGACGGCCCAGCGTGGTGCCACTTGCGCAACAATACCTGCCGCCGGCATTCTTCGCAAAGCCTGCGAGGGTAAAGGTGTGTTTACGGTACATGAAATATGATTTGTAACGTAACGCGCGACTTGTCTAGGTTAACTTACGAAGAGCAATTTGACTGAAGTTCAACTAATGCTAACATAAGCCGAGATTACAGGCGTCATGCCACCACAATGAGTTGAGACGATGGTTTATCGCTGGAGAAGTTGACTTTGCCAATGCTATGACACTACGATTATTTGCAGTGTCATTGCTGTATGCTACGATTCAACGTATTGTACACATGTACAACAGCTTTCTTCCCTTGTTGGCTGTTATGCATGCATGAAGTTAACATCTAATTTCATTTGGCCAATGATAATTCTGATACTCTAAAGCAGAACGTTTGTTACTGGCCTGAAAATAATTTTGCCGATTCAAACACTTGATTATGCAATTATAAACGCATAAAATAGCTAGAGTGCTATCGAATACATGTTGGCTCGAAAATCTCGCTGTTTTTAATTGGTTCTGACAATGAGCTGANCAATAGCTAGAGTGCTATCGAATACATGTTGGCTCGAAAATCTCGCTGTTTTTAATTGGTTCTGACAATGAGCTGAGTAAGTCTGTACAAGGTTATACGTAATTAGCGACAACCATGTTTTCGCGAAAATAATTCCACATCTTCTGTACGTCAATATCCCACGTTTACACATGTAGTTTTATTGTTATTGGCCACGTGACTTTGTGAGAAGACATCATGTTATTTGGCTAGTCAATAAATATTTCTTTACTCCGGTACTGAACGTGTGTGATTCGCGGGTAGGAACCCAAGACGTGCAACAGTTAAAACTATCCAACAACGAAAATGGATCTGTACTAAAGAGTTCTGAAAAACAACTAAAAATAACTCTTTTCGTGAAAATTGGGTGTCCATAGTTATACGTCCTACGTGTATAGACGTTATTATTTACGAAACAAATCAAACGTATCGTGATACCGAGTAATATAAAATTTTGCCTACTTTCATTTATTAAAAATACCGCAATTAATTTGTTATATCAGATGGATTTATTTATATTTTAGATTTTGACTTTAGTCAGTACTAAAGTCCAACGCATAGTCAATTAACATGCAGTCTAATTATTTCTGTAACTTAAAATACTGCAATTTTATAAAATATTGCAAGGACAGCTAAAAACTGAATAAATGTTTTGAATGCAACTGGAGTACCTACGTACCTACGTGTGTGGCCTGAAGAAATTAAACAAGTATAACAAAACATTTAATGTTTTGGACTTTATTGTTTATTTAATTGTGCCCTAACTAAATTACACTTAATTTTATTGATGAAAATACCTTACATCTGTAACATGATAACGTCGGTAAGTTTTAATTCCATTTCTCCTCGCGGTAACAAGTGATTGGTTACCTTTCTGGAACCTCATTGGCTCGTCGGAGTGGTTTGAGCCATTTTACCACACTGCGTTGTAATTTGGTTAGACCGCTCCTCTCCCGTCTCCCCACACGGTGAACCGGGGGCATGTGTAAAACGTGGCTGACCTTGCCCTTGGCCGGTGGGTTTTCTCCGGATATTCCCAGTTTTCTCACCATTGCTTTCTGTAGCCTTCACCTCACTTCACTCCCAATATATAAACGCATCACGGTTAGAAAAATCAGTTTGGATGCCCATTTACTCTCATTCTATCTCCTTGTTCTAATTTTAGCGAGGGGTAATGTATAGGTCTACCCTCTCCCCGCCCCCTGTTTTGTTACGTCACTGCAGATCCACACACATGCGCCATACACAGACCAAGTATCTTGGTTTCTCTTCTGTTTTATTTCCACGTACATATGCCATCCTTAATAACAAACACATTATAAGTTCCGTTTTCGTCACTCATTGACGTCAAACACAAACGCCACGTGAATGTAGCAAGCCCCTTACGCGGCTAAGCTAGGTTGGCGGTGGCGATTCGAGCGTGGCATTTACTCGCATACCTTGACGTATCTTGTAGTACGGAACTGAAAACCCAACCTGAGTAGCATACACCTTATCATTAGTAAGGAAACGGTTATCAGTAACCAGCAAATAATATTACTCGTTCAGTGAATAGATAGTTTCTGAACACCTGACAGTAAATTATATTTAAGGGGGAAAACGGATTTGAGAGTGAATTCCACTCTTAAATTTAGTTTTGCTAATTTTTAAAAGCTTACTATATAATATAAAATTAGTTTAAATCCCGCAGAATTGTCCGACAATATATTTTCATTAAACTATGAAATATTCTTTTATTGTAATTTCACAGGATTTTCCGTAAATACTATTTTCAATACTTACAATACTACAATCGCCTGAACTTTTGCATATATTTTTAATGAACAAATGTCTTGAATCACGCGCCAATGACTTAAATCACTCGCATTACACATTCTCCTGAATCTCAGTGATTTAAGTGTTTTTTTTTAGTAATCTTTCTAGCCTCGCCTAGGGCGCCACCCAGCTGCTCGCCAAAACGACTGCCAGTGACCTCCAGTGCTCGTCAGCAGTACCGGAAACAAATCTGATTTAACTGAAATTACTGGCCAGTAAAATCAGTGAGTAACGGAATGCGGCCAGTAGTTGCTACAAATAGAATGAAAAACTCGTTGCGTTGGCATCACTGGTGGCTGCTGTAGGTTTTCAAATAGTTCCTCGATCTGCCGCCGCAGTACGCCACCGTGCAGTGGCAGAATGCCGAAGAGCCGGCAAGTAACACTCTTATGTTGAAGACGTGTTGCCTACCTCCAAGGTGTTGGGCTGTCGTTTATTTGCTGAAGCCTTTTTTTTTCACAAACGGTGGGAGTTAAAATATTGAATGGCGGCCTTTTTTACATTAGGATATGGTTACTAATTATTATACGTCTTGTAATTTAGGCAAATACTCAGGGCTACAAAAATTTACTGCGATGTGAGAGTAGCAATACAAATTTTTTNTACGTCTTGTAATTTAGGCAAATACTCAGGGCTACAAAAATTTACTGCGATGTGAGAGTAGCAATACAAATTTTTTTCCTGGCTTGGACTGTTTTTCATGAGGTTGAGGACCTTTGTTAGCTGATACATTGTGCGATCTCTTTTTAANTTTTTTCCTGGCTTGGACTGTTTTTCATGAGGTTGAGGACCTTTGTTAGCTGATACATTGTGCGATCTCTTTTTAATCTCTAATAGTTTCCGGCATCAATGACTTAGTTCCAAAATGGAGGCACTTCTATACTTTTTCTCGCAATACCAAATTAGATTATTTAATTTAAAATCTATATTTTCATCCACCCGCCGTCTCGAGAGTCATAATTGCATAAAAATTATGCTTATACACTCTGAATTCCAATGAGTGGAAAACCTCTGATTCACAGTGAAATTCAACTACTCGAATCAGTGAAAATGGCTTCACTTAGAATCAGTAAAAATCCACTGATTGTTTCAGTGAATAAACTTCACTGATTGAATTAGCGACGTGAAACAATTTCACTTAAGGTTGAATGGAAGGGAAACTTAGTGTGATTCTGCCTTCAGAGATGGCATTGCTTGTGACATCTACAGAAAGTGTAACGCCTGTAGGTAGGGAACCAGCGCTACACGGACCCGTTATGTACCACCCCAGGAGGGGCAGGAGGGTGGCAAGGCATGTGCCAGGTGCCCCCAGGGATAATGACCTGTCACTCAGCAGCTTATCGCTTCTTGGAATCTCCACACAATCGTAGATGTGTACTGGATTCTCTGGGACAGCAAGCAGTCCGGTAGAAGAGTTTGGCTTCCTTTCGCATGGCTGAAGATTACTTCACAAATATTTGCTAGTTCCTCATTTGCCATATAATGGAGGTTATTCGGAAATACAAATAAATTGGCGAGCGTAAATCAGTGTTATAGTTCAACAAATGGGCGATAAGCGATACGACTGTCTCCGTTTTATTCTATGTCGACAGCATTGTGCTACTAATATCTACAAAACAGCAAATTTTGTACCATTACATAATTTTAAATTTCCTGCAAATTTATTTTATTGAGTTACGGACCTCTATGACCAGATTTTATTGGTGACCACGTTACGAGTATAAAATTAAGAAAAGCAAGTTTTGGTTATTATACAACGCGATTGCAAAGGCTGATTAGTAATTAATGCGGAGTTTACGATATTCTGATAGGTACCTGACCGCTACACTTCGTGCCATGGAAACTCCACCCACTTATTCTTTCCAAGACGTAATGCTGCTTCCGATAAGCAGAAAAGTGAATGATAATCGTGCCCCAGGACACTATTTGAGCAGCTGCAAAGACCCGCTAGTTAGTGTAGGCAGTTAGACGTCAAATAATGTACAGGAGTTACAGGAGCGACATTCGGCGTCAGAAAGGCGTAAGGTGTGCAACCGCTACCATCGCAGACGACATGGGTGACAAGAAGAGCATGATTTTTTTTTTGGATTTATATCTGGGATGCATCAAGCGATATTTGAGTGAGCTTAGACAAAATTGAATGTCTATATTTTTTACTCGTAATAAATATAACTGAGTGCTAAAGAAAAATAAGCTATACTCGTACCATAGACACAGAATTCTAAGAGTGGGTGGAAGGGAAAGGGGGAGACTCAAATATTGTGTAACCATGTAAATGTTCATTTTAATATTTAACTCTTATCTGTATCAATGTGTGTTGTATGTTTGTGCGAGAAGNTGGGATGCATCAAGCGATATTTGAGTGAGCTTAGACAAAATTGAATGTCTATATTTTTTACTCGTAATAAATATAATTGAGTGCTAAAGAAAAATAAGCCATACATTAACAGTAACCATATACTCGTACCATAGACACAGAATTCTATGAGTGGGTGGAAGGGAAAGGGGGAGACTCAAATATTTTGTAACCATGTAAATGTTCATTTTAATATTTAACTCTTATCTGTATCAATGTGTGTTGTATGTTTGTGCGAGAAGNTTGTAACCATGTAAATGTTCATTTTAATATTTAACTCTTATCTGTATCAATGTGTGTTGTATGTTTGTGCGAGAAGTTATGCACGAATATAACACTTATTTTTAGTTATATGCCAAGGTTTAAAAAAAAAAACTAGTTACAAATATTTGAGAGAATATGGTGCTGAATTTATGCTTCAAAAGTAAATTACAATTTAAAAAAACACCCTAAAAAATTTAACATTTTGAATCAAAAACATAATAAAATTTTTGCATAAACAAATAAATTAAAACTTATTACAAACTAAACTAGTGGCTGACCACCCAGGGAAGGGAGGAAGGCCAACGTCTCTGCTGGCTAAAAGTGGAGGGGTGACCACCCCCTACTTGTCACTTGTGACTGTCATACTGATTTATATATATATATATATATATATGACACTAAAACCTACACTTAACGAAGAAGGAAAATAAGTGCTGCGGTGTCTAACATAATTAGCAATACGGCAGCAATGTCATGAGGCACGGATGACAGGTAAGTTTCAAAGAGGGTGGGGGGTATTTTTCTAAAAGATAAACTATTGGCGTGTGGCAAATGCCATGCCACATTTAACACTCTTATATGTCACTCGATCTGCATTATTCGAATATTCATTCATTTCGTGTCTTCGAATACATTTGGTGAATGCAAACGAAGTGTTACAGTACCGTCACGGGTACTGAGTCAACGCCTTTGCATATCAGATATGTGGTAAATATGTAAATAAAAAAACNAACTGCATTATTCGAATATTTATACTATTCGTGTCTTCGAATACATTTGGTGAATGCAAACGAAGTGTTACAGTACCGTCACGGGTACTGAGTCAACGCCTTTGCATATCAGATATGTGGTAAATATGTAAATAAAAAAACAAATTTCTAGTACCATATTATATGAGGTTATATACTGGATAGCCAAAAAAAACTCGTATAGGCGTGCGTATGCAAACACCAGAGGTATGGAACCAATCAGAATAACGCGATACGGTCGGCAGCGCCTATATAAGACAACAAGCTTCTGGCAAAGTTGCTAGATCGGTTACTGCTGCTACGATGGCAACTTATCAAGATTTAAGTGAGTTTGAACGTGGTGTTATAATCGGCGCACGAGGGCTGGGACATAGCATCTCCAAGGTAGCGATAAAATTTGGATTTTCACGTACGATTATTTCACTAGTGTACCGTGAATATCGGGAATCCGGCAAAACATCAAATCTTCGACATCGCTGCGGCTGGAAAAAGATCGTGAACGAACGGGACAAACGATGACTGACGAAAATCATTAAACGTGACAGATGTGCAACCCTTTCTCAAATCGGCGCAGATTTCAATGCTGGGGCATCGACAGGTGCCAGTGTGCAAACTATTCAACGGACCATCATTGATATGGGCTTTCGGAGCCGAAGGCCCACTCGTGTACCATTGTTGACTGCACGACACAAAGCTTTACGCCTCACCTGGGCCCGCCAACACCGCCATTGGACTGTTGGTGACTGGAAACACGTGGCCTGGTCTGACGAGTCTCGTTTCCAATTGTATCGGGTGGATGGACGTGTACGGGTATGGGGACATCCTCATGAATCCATGGACCCTACATGTCAACAGGGGACTGTTCAAGCTGGTGGAGGCTCTGTCATGGTATGGGGCGTGTGCAGTTGGCGTGAAATGGGACCCCTGATACGTCTAGATACGACTCTGACAGGTGACAGATACGTAAGCATCCTGTCCGATCACCTGCACCCATTCATGTCCATTGTGCATTCCGACGGACGTGGACAATTCCAGCAGGACAATGCGACACCCCACACGTCGAGAGTTGCTACCGAGTGGCTCCAGGAACACTCTTCTGACTTTAGACACTTCCATTGGCCACCTAAATCACCAGACATTAACATTATTGAGCATATCTGGGATGCCTTGCAACGACTGCCCTGCATGATTCATGGTGTGAATTGCCTCCTGAATACCTTCAGACATTATTCGAGTCCATCGGTGCAGCAGAACGCCGTGAACTGCGTGCTCGCGGGGGCCCTACACGATATTAGGCAGGTGTACCAATTTTTTTATGGTTCTTCAGTGTATATTCCTCCAGAGACTAGCAGACCCAAACCGATAATCCAAATTTGAGCAGATTTGTAATTTTGCGGGAAAATATTTGTTTATTACGTGCATGCTTGATAATATCCTTTGACCGGNAAATTTGAGCAGATTTGTAATTTTGCGGGAAAATATTTGTTTATTACGTGCATGCTTGATAATATCCTTTGACCGGCGTAATTAATTATCTGAACTTACCAGTCAGAATGCTAAAAGGCGATGGGTGAGAGAGCGATCTGTCACCTATGGCATCAAACGAGAAACTGTGCCTAGGGTCGGCATTGTTCCCATTATAAACTTTCCCCACACCAGCACGCTCTGGCGGACAATGCTGAAAGCCAGAGCTGTAGTGGTAAGGGATTAAGCTAGGGTGAATAGTTGTTCGATCTAAAGTTGTGGGGTGAGAGGTAACAGAATAAATACTTAATTTCAATGGTAATTTAATTAGCATTAATATGAAAAATGTTTTTTTATCGGTCTTAATTAAAGTTTTTAATGCAAAATATTATCGATTTTATGAATTATGCTGGAAAATAATTTTTAAATTGGATGAAAAATTGTACGTTTTTTTATGTCTATGAAACAAATGTGAGTGCCGACAGCTCACTTTGCTACTGAATCGACAGAATGAGCGGGTAACGACATCTCGCCGGGCAGTGAATAGAATCCAATATGGAGGGTGCCGACAGCACCCCTTATACTTAAAAAACATAAACAAATATGGCTACTGCCTGGTGGCTAAATAGGCAGTTCGCCTGGTGATGAAACCGGTAATTAATACACTAGCACCACCTAGGTGTTGAAAATATATACAAATGACAAACGAAAAAAACAAGATGGCATGTTGAGCATAGGTAAGAGAGAATGCCAGTTCTCCTGGTGGCTAAATCGAGAAGTTAGCAATTCCTGGCGGGTAATTTGGTAATTAATACACAAGCACCACCTAGGCGTTGAAAATGTAAACATATTAAATCCAATATGGCCTTCTCTAATAACGTATAAATAAAAATGACAAACGAAAAACCCACCGAGATGCTGCATACAACGGAATGAGCAATGGCATGCGATTGGAAAGAAAGGGTGGAATTGTAAGTCTTTTAGATAGTTTTTCAAATTATAAATTAATTTATAATTTTAATAATAAATTATAATAATTTTTAATACTAAATGTTTGATACATTTTCAATATTTGTTTTATTTTCTTGGATTTTTTTGAATTTTCAAGGTAAAATGTTACCGGCGCCAAGGTCAAAGGTCAATGATAAGCTAAAATTGCTCTAATATGGCCACCGGCCGACCGGAATGACAGAGCATGATAAGCTCCGTTGCTGCGATCCCAGGTACCGATGTGCCAAAGTCCCCATAATCCCTCTACTACTGTACACGGCGGATTTTGGAAGGTGAAGGTCCTATAGCTACGCAGGTTTTTTGCATGCCTCTGCAAGATATCGTGCCTAGCAAATGCCATACCCCAGTTTCCACACTTATATGTCACTCTATCTGCATTATTCGAACATCCATACTTTTCGTGTCTTCGAGCACATTTAGTGAATGCATACGAAGTGGCACATTAGAGGCACGGGTACTGAGGTAACGTCATTGCANGTGGAATTGTAAGTCTTTTAGATAGTTTTCCAAATTATAAATTAATTTATAATTTTAATAATAAATTATAATAATTTTTAATACTAAATGTTTGATACATTTTCAATATTTGTTTTATTTTCTTGGATTTTTTTGAATTTTCAAGGTAAAATGTTACCGGCGCCAAGGTCAAAGGTCAATGATAAGCTAAAATTGCTCTAATATGGCCACCGGCCGACCGGAATGACAGAGCATGATAAGCTCCGTTGCTGCGATCCCAGGTACCGATGTGCCAAAGTCCCCATAATCCCTCTACTACTGTACACGGCGGATTTTGGAAGGTGAAGGTCCTATAGCTACGCAGGTTTTTTGCATGCCTCTGCAAGATATCGTGCCTAGCAAATGCCATACCCCAGTTTCCACACTTATATGTCACTCTATCTGCATTATTCGAACATCCATACTTTTCGTGTCTTCGAGCACATTTAGTGAATGCATACGAAGTGGCACATTAGAGGCACGGGTACTGAGGTAACGTCATTGCAAGTTACATCGATGGTAAATTTATAAATTTAAAAAACTAAGTTCTAGTATCGTATTTTATGAGGTCACATATTCCTCCAGAGACTAGCTGGCCCTAACCGATACTCCAAATTTGAGCAGATTTCTAATTTCGCGGGAATATATATGCGTATTACGTGCACTCTTGATAAGATCCTGCGACCTGATGCAATTAAATATGTAGACGTACCGGTCAGAATGCTAAAAGACGAGAGGTGAGAGAGCGATCTGTCACCTCTGGTACCAGACGAGAAACTATGCCGAGGGTCGACATTGTTTTCCCATGAAATACTTTCCCCACACTAGCACATTATGGCGGAAAATGCTGAAAACTAGAGCGGTAGTGATAAGGGATTAAGCGATGGTGAATAATTGATCGAACTAAAGTGGTGGGGTGATGGGTAACAGAATAGATACTCAATTTTAGTGGTAATTTAATTAGTATTAAACCGAAAAATATTTTTGGTCGGTCTTAATTAAAGATCTTAATACAAAAAAAATATCGATTAAATTATTTATGGTTGTAGGTATACTGCTGATTGGAAAAATATTATTTTTAAAAATAGGAATGCAAAATTACAGATTTTCCTATGACTATAAATATGATTGCCGACAGCTCACTTTGTGTCTAAATCGTCAGAATGAGCGGGTACCGGCAGCTCGCCTGGCAGTGAAATCAAGAAATTAACGCCACCTATTTGTTGAAAATAGAATCTAACATGGAGGGTGCTGACAGCACCATTTATACGTTAAAAAACATAATTAAATATGACTGCCGCCTGGTGGCTAAATCGGCAGCTCGCCTGGTGACAAAATCGAGAAAATAACGCCACCTAGATATTGAAAATAGAATCCAATATGGAGAGCGCCATCAGCGCAACTTACATTTCAAAAACATAAACAAATATGGCTGCCATGTGGTGGCTTAATCGACCACTCGCCTGGTGAGTCAAATTAACATAAGCGCCACCTAGGTGATGAAAGCATATGAAAAACAATATGGCAGTCGAACGAATGTGAGAGACAAACTCCAGTAATGTATAAACAAATTACAAACGAAAATACCAAGATGGTGGACGGTGGTTACTAAAATGGCGGACTGCACCGACCAAGATGGCAGACGGTTGCACCTACCAATATGGCGGACTGCAACAACGAAAATGGTGGATGGCTCCACCTACCACGATTGCGAACGGTGGCTGTGACGTCTACCAAGATGGCGGACTGCACCTACCAATATTGCCAACTGCACCGACCAAAATCGTGGACGGTGGTATAGTTCTCGGCCCCATCAAGGTGGCGCGTGCGGATTCAACTCTGTACAATGATGTTGATAGGTGAGGTGGTATCCAGCCCACTCACCGCGATTGGAAGGAGCGTAATCTCCTTCTATTGGATTGCATTCAACTGCAGCCAATTAAAGCATGGTAGCGCCATATTATAGTCTGGCACCAGACTTAGATGAGATCTGGCCGGTGTACACAGCATGGATTACTCTGACGACTGAAGTGGCTTAAATGCCTGATGTATCTTTGTGGCTGAATAAAACTAGTGCTGGGCACTATTCATACTGTATGTTGCTCTGGAATTTACTCCTGTTTAACCTTTAAGGTCACAGGCACAGGAAACCCGATTGCCCACATCCTGTACATATCAGTATAGAGAATAATGTGACGCCTACCAAAATGGTGAACTGCACCTACCAAGATGCTGGAATGAATATGGGTGGACGGGGTTGGGTGACCTCCGGAAATTAATTTTTTTNGTGAACTGCACCTACCAAGATGCTGGAATGAATATGGGTGGACGGGGTTGGGTGACCTCCGGAAATTAATTTTTTTAAAATTTCTTATATAAATTTTTTCATGGTTTTTAAATATTTAAATATTTTTAAAAAATACCTTTTTTTTAATTTCTTACAATTTTTTGGATTCTTTTGGTATTCTTGGATTGTTTTGGAATTTTGGGGTTAAAGATTACCGGGGCCAAGTCACCTGGATCCAATTTGTCCGCCAGCCGACCGGAATGACAGAGCAAGAACAGCTCCGATGCTACTGCTCCAGGTCCCGATGTGCCAAAGTCCCCTAAATCCCTCTATAACACAGCCACGCTCGGAATACTGCTCGAAGAAGGTGGCATGGTTGTTACGTTAATTATTCTTNGTGAACTGCACCTACCAAGATGCTGGAATGAATATGGGTGGACGGGGTTGGGTGACCTCCGGAAATTAATTTTTTTTAAATTTCTTATATAAATTTTTTCATGGTTTTTAAATATTTAAATATTTTTAAAAAATACCTTTTTTTTAATTTCTTACAATTTTTTGGATTCTTTTAGTATTCTTGGATTGTTTTGGAATTTTGGGGTTAAAGATTACCGGGGCCAAGTCACCTGGATCCAATTTGTCCGCCAGCCGACCGGAATGACAGAGCAAGAACAGCTACGATGCTATTGCTCCAGGTCCCGATGTGCCAAAGTCCCCCAAATCCCTCTATAACACAGCCACGCTCGGAATACTGCTCGAAGAAGGTGGCATGGTTGTTACGTTAATTATTCTTATTCCATGACATAACAATGGGGAAAGAGGTTCAAGGGAATATATATGCAATTGAACTTCTATGCATCAGGGAACAAAAGTAAATAAATATCTAGTTTGACATTTTTGAAAATATTTATTTCATTGTGGTAAACTTCTATGGGTAGCATAGTTGTCGGGGGAGCCATCTTACAGTACATACCACCCTATGTTCAAATCCCGAATAATTCTTGGCTGTACCATTTGTTAGTATAAAGTTAGATAATTTTTTATCGTATGGCGATCTTCTCTCTTCCCCCCACCCCCCCGACACTTAACATAAGGCAGATACTTTAACAAACAACAATTAAAAAATTGCTCCACTGTACAGACTGGTTACATATTCATATTCGAGTTGAAGCATTTCAATAAAATCGTACTTGTTATGATCCTTTCGCCTACAGCACCACCTGGTATCAAAATATGAATTTGTTGTGATAAATTTGTCGTAGTAATTGGTTTCGAAAGCATTCTTATATGCCACGAACTGATGTATTTTGTACGAATGCTGTTACGAAATAGGTGGCAATGCGGAGATAATGCTATGAAAATGCCGCTTTACACAGTACTGTTTATGTAGCTATTCATCATACTCTGGTTCTCAAGCGTCAAACAGTTTCTGGGCACCACTTAGTCTACATAACTGACAAGTTCCCATTCACTGTAGGTGACCACTACTAGTAGTTGCACAATACACCACCACACACCAACAGCAGCACATCCTGGGCTAAATTTACGATTTTTCCAGTAGTTCAATCGTCTTTCAAAAACTATTCGTCCTATGTATATGAAACCAAAACTATATTAAAATGGTATGAAATATCTAGGATTATTCAAAATTTCGTCCTTCGAAGTCTTTAACTGTATATTATATGGCCAAATATAAAAATTTGTTTAAAAAACACTACTAACGATAAATAATTTTTTCCATACATTTTATTGTTAATTTATAATGAAATCTTGAAAAACCATAGACGAAGGTTCACTCTTTTCTTAGAAACAAATTTGCTTCGGAAATTTTGTTTAGGAGAACAAATATCAATGAACTTCATATAATAGAAAATTAGCAGATTATTAGCTATTTTTTAAATATATATTTAAAAATTACTGTGAAATTAATGTATTTCGTTAATAATATTTCGCATTGGTTAAAATTGAACTATCTTCTTTCAAATGCAATCTGAACCATAAAGACACCTTTACTGGATTTTATGCTAAATTAGTTTAACATTCATGCTGTGTTTGTGTGTATGTTTGGTTGCGGAGTAAACAGGATTCCAGCTCCCATTCAACCTTAAGACGCTGAACTACATATCTTCCGTTGTTACCAACTTTACTTGGTGCATTCCTGACACTGTGTCCGTTAAAATATACGGAGGTAAGGTCAGTGGCATTTCTCGAAGGTTGATTTCAAAAGTGCTCGTTTACCGTGGACTGCCTATAAACTAGTGTTTCAACAACATTGTTACAAACCACATTCTCTCACTGGGGACCTCGAAGAGGTAGCGGCTAGAGCGCTCGCTTCTNTCGAAGAGGTAGCGGCTAGAGCGCTCGCTTCTCTCCAAGGCAAACCGGGTTCGATTGCCGAGTTACGGCAGTGCTTTTAGGTAATTGAATATGTTATTCAGTTTACTCAATTATGTATTTTAGATTGATGAAGAACCANTTACGGCAGTGCTTTTAGGTAATTGAATATGTTATTCAGTTTACTCAATTATGTATTTTAGATTGATGAAGAACCAACTATTTCCAATGACAGTAAGCAGTTTTTATGTATCTACGTGCATATAGGNATGTATTTTAGATTGATGAAGAACCAACTATTTCCAATGACAGTAAGCAGTTTTTATGTATCTACGTGCATATAGGCTGTTCACAGTTAACTGAGCACTTTAGAAATCAACCTTTGAAAAATGTCACCACCCGTATCTGCACATATTTTAACGGGTACTCTGACTGGCATATGCCTAATACAGTTGGTAACGATGAAGGGAAAGTAGTTTCATGTCTTAACGTATATTAAGTGTCAGGCAAACATTTGCGAATACTTAAAGGATTAATTTTGCTTTGTGTCTTTTTTATGAATATGGGAGTAAGAATGAGCTACTCGTATTTTCTAAAATATTTACTTTTATAATAATTTCATAGCGGCACTTGACTGAAGCGTGAATAATCACTATTCCGGGTGCCATTACAACGCCGCCTGCTTGTCTTTGCTTAATTGAAGTAGATATTAAGCAGGGCTTTTAAAAGTGCCCCACTTACTATCAACAGCCTGTACTAATATAATTTGTAACACTTTTTTTTTGGCAAAGAACGTAGAGCCAAAGGTATTTCAGTGAGTTATTACTAAATGAGTGCAGGAGAATGAACGACGTGAATAAGGGGTCTGCAGGTATTGAGGGTGGGTAGAGGGCGCTATCGGAGACTCCCAGAGGTGACAGGGGGCCGCGGTGGTGTAGCGGTTAGACTACTCGCCTCCCGCTTAGGCGAACCTGGTTTCGATTCCATGTGGGGTCACTCCCGGATTTTCACATGAGCGAATCGTGCCGGACGATGCCGCTGGTTGGCGGGTTTTCTCGGGGATCTCCCGTTTCCACCGTCCTTGCATTCCGGCACTGCTCCATTCTCACCTCACTTCACCCTCATCGGTTCTCAAGACCTAGATGTTAAGAGCCGCCCAAATCTCCCGCTTCACCTCACGGCGACACTAGTCGCAGACATCAGCGAGGTTGTGGTGGTGCTGATTGTGGTGGTTGTGCACTAAGNCTTCACCTCACGGCGACACTAGTCGCAGACATCAGCGAGGTTGTGGTGGTGCTGATTGTGGTGGTTGTGCACTAAGACATCACTGACTGAGATGTGTGGTAATTTATGGCATGAAGAAGAAGAAGGCCGCATGTTAAAGTTAATTATACTCANACATCACTGACTGAGATGTGTGGTAATTTATGGCATGAAGAAGAAGAAGGCCGCATGTTAAAGTTAATTATACTCAGGTTGGGAACAAAACGAGTTCTCTTATGGGAGAGTTTGGCATTGGGAACATTTCTGCCGTTAGGTGCGTAGTGTTCCAAAGAGGCCATTTTAAATTAAAATTTAAGCTAAGTGAATAATAAAAAAAAAAATGTTTCACTTCGTTATGAAATTATTTTATATTTTAGTTATGATTATTGCAAATTATTTGGTTTTTTAACGTATAAAATAGAGAAAACCCGGTACGCATGCTACACTAGCGCATACATAGCGGCGAAAAAATGTTAGTTGCCGAACTTAATGTATCGTGCTTCCCAACCTTAATAGAATTAACGTTACGCTGGTGCGGGGATTTGTGGAGGGCGTGAGCAGAGACTCACCGAGGCGGCAGTCGTCGCGGACGCCGGCGAGAGAACGCAGCAGGTTGAAGCAGCGCTGCTGGTGTCGGCGGTAGAAGGGGTCGCCGGCAGGCAGCAGCACCGGCAGGCAGTTGGGATGACGTCTGCCTGGACCGCAGCAGTCCGGCTCCTTCAGCGTCACGGGGTCTGCCCGCACACACACCGCACACGACGCGTCTTCACTCGGCCGCGCTTCCACTACACCAGCACCAGCTTCCGGCACTTACACCCACGTACCCTTTGCCGCATCTCACCTTGTCAAGTGACATGCATTAACACACCGTAGGCTGCGTTTCTTTCTCCACTGACAGCGCTTAGTTTGCCTATCAGTAGGCAGCCATCTAGAACGCCAACTACCAGTCGGCGAAGCGGTGCTAGCAGTAGAAATAAAGGCACCTGCTATGCTCGTCTAGTTTGTTGTTATATCTGCATTGGTGGTAAAGGGCACTAGGTCACAAATATGGAGCTTTACAGCAGTACCTTTTATCATGATACCATGATGGCACACAGTGTCCTTTCTTACTAGCTAAATCGGCCATTTTTCCGTGCAGGAGACAGTGATTTGCACCTCAGAAAAGAGCGTAAAAATACAATGAAACAGTGTCAAAATCTCATTTTGCAAAATGTACATAGCGCCCTTAACCTCCGACGCACATATATCATAACCAATTGATGTGTGTTTCGATGAAAAGACTGTCAGTTTGTCAATATTATAGTATGTAAATTTAATTTTGGTGGAAATAATTGAATACTAACCCATCGTTACTGACTTCGCAATAACAGCAATGTTACAGTTTCTTGGTTAGAATCATCGTTTGCCATCGCCATTTTTGGTCGTCTGCTACAACGGAGACCACCTGTACTACACAATAGTGGTCTCAACGGGAAGTGTAGCCTCCGACCTAGATGCCAGAATACCTCTCCACTCATTATCAATAACAGTAAATAAAGGAACGCTCGTATAATCTCATTTGCTCAAAGTAAATAAAAGGAATGTAGCCATAGCAGTTACTGTTATTCTATAAGTACTAGTGATGCAACGAATGTCGATTTTTCCACATTCGCGAATGCGAATGCGAATGCGAATGCGAATGTTGGTTTTTCAAACATGGCGCCAAAAGCGTGTGCCTACAAACTCGAATTTTACCGCCCATTTAAAACTGGCCGGCCGGGCGGCCATGTTAAAACCGAGAGTAGCCCATATGCCCCGACTCTGAACGAAGTAAACAAATCGTGATTGCTGGCTTACTGAAAGATGTTAGCTGCTAATAATGTTTTCGTAAAGATTTAGTTTGAGGTTACCTGGAAGCTTTGCATAAAAACGAGTATAATTCTTTAAATAATAGGGAAAATGAAAAGCGAAATGCTTCTACAACAAGTGTTGTGGCCTCCACTTCGCGACAATGTACGAAAACCGACCTGAAACAAATGTCTTTGACTGATTGCGTCGAAAAAACAAAAAAGTGGGATAACAACAATGCCAAGTCTTTGGAAATTGATAATTTAATAAGCGAAATGATTGCTTTAGAGGACTTACCCTTTAGTTTTGTCGAAAGCGTTGGATTTATCAGACTATTGACCCGTATTTGTCCGTCGTATAATATTAAAAGGCGACAACATTTTTCTTCGTTTATATGTGAGAATTTCTACGGCAAAGTCAAAAATAAAATTTTGGGATTAATTAAGTCATTTGAAAAATTGGCGTTTACAACTGATATTTGGTCTGATTCTTGTTCAGGAATATCTTTGCTGAGTCTTACATGTCATGGTATAACAAAAAACTTTGAGAGAAAAATGATTGTGTTAAACGCAGAGGTATTTAACGATGGCCGACATACTGGTGAAAATATAGCTATAAAACTTGAAACCATGTTGTCGCATTGGGAAATACCTAAAGAAAAAGTGCAATGCATTGTTAGAGATGGTGGCACAAACATGAAAAAAGGTATTTCCTTGTTATTAATTAGAGACATTGATTGTTCGTCACACCAAATTCAGCTGGTTGTCAAGGAGGGGCTTAAGGCACAAGATTCCGTTATAACAGTGATTGCAAAATGTAAAAAGATGGCAACACATTTTCATCACTCAAATGTAGCTCAAGATGAACTGGCTGCTCTACAAGAAAGACTCGATCAGCCAAAGCTGAAAATCATACAAGAGTGTGCTACAAGATGGAATAGCAGCTTGTATATGTTAGAGCGTATTTTGAAAAACAAAGATTCGTTATGTCTTTATGCTTCCCAGAATAACAAGATTTCACAACTAACTTCCGAAGAGTGGATTATTGTGGAAAAAATAGAAACTTAACTCAGACTTTTTGAAGAAATTACAAAAGAACTAAGTGCAGCCAATATTTCTGTATCCTCAGTAATTCCATTATCGTCCACTTTGGAAAAAATTATTGGTGAATTTGATGTGACAGACGAATGCGTTGGGAATACGATTTTAGTTCTTAAACGAGAACTATGTCGCAGATTTTCCCATTTGGAAAATGACGTATTGTTTGCTACGGCAACTTTTATTGACCCGAGATACAAATTAAAATTTTTCAAAAATTCTTCAACCAGAGATCAAGTTGTGAAAAATATTTTAGAGTCAATTGGAAACGATGAATCAAGCCTATCGTCTTGTTCAAATCCTAAGCGTGCCAGAATGACTACTCATCGGATTGAAACATCTGGTTCCAGTGCCAGTCTGACAGAGAAATCTATGTCTTTAAGACACCATAAAATTGCTGATGGATTCCAGCGAAAGTGAAGAAGAAGAAAATGAATGTACGAACCCTATATAAGTTTTGATAAAAAAAACCATCAATGAATATTTATTAGATAAACGTGTGGAAAATGATGNACGAACCCTATATAAGTTTTGATAAATAAAAAATCAATGAACATTTATTAGATAAACGTGTGGAAAATGATGTAGATCCACTTACATGGTTGGCGATAAATAATAAGAAGTATGGTTTTATTTCTCCCATAGCCAGGCAATATTTAGTAACACCACCCACTAGTGTGCCTAGCGAAAGGGTCTTTAGTGGGGCTGGTCTTCTTTACACACCACACCGAAATAGGCTGCAAGGAGAAAAGGCATCAAAACTTCTATTTCTGAAGTTTAATATTCCTCTACTCTTATTTAATTACTAAGTGTTTCACTTAATTGTGCTTAGATATAAACAATTTTTCATAGTTTTATTTTTCGATTTCAAGAAGTAATGTTTAATGGATATCTTAAAAATTACATAATTAGTGAGTTAGTATTAGTACCAAAGTTAAAATTAACAAAATGTTAAGAACATATTTGTTTTAATTGAAAAGAAGATTATTATATTGTTTGTTTTTCTTCACAATATATTTTTAACTTTATTCATAAGAAGTCGATTTGATTTACAATTAAACATGATTACTAGTTCATTAAAAGATCTCACATATTTGAATAAGATACCCTTTAGGTTGCATAAATGCATATTGTTAAGTGTTTTTACAAAAGATCTCATTTAAAGTTGATTTGTATAATTAAAAAGGTTGGGTTATATCTTATTCCATTGTTTTGTGTTAAAGTAGTTCAATGGTATTTGATCATACAGTTGTGTTATAATATAGTTTAGAAGTTTTAAGAAATTACCTGCCTTAATTTGATTTTGCTTAGGTAAATAAGAATAAAAGAATATCAAGAGTGTGTTTCTGTTGTGTAATCTAGTGAATTACTACCAAGGCTGTTTCCCAAATATCATTAAAATACACTGTTATACATAAAAAATATGTTAATAAATAAAAATGTCTTAATCATAGCAGTTGCATTCATATTTAATAAACATTTTCATTTTTCATTGCCAAATACATTCGCAAAATATTGGCATCATTTTTGCGAATGCGAATGCGAATGCGAATTCTCAAAAACATGCGAATATTCGCGAATGCGAATGCGAATGCGAATATTCGTTGCATCACTAATAAGTACTATATCGCATTAAATACTACACCGTTTGCTTATAAAAAGGTGGCAATTAAATTTGTAGACAAATTACTTGAATGTAAATGGTAAACATCAAAGACGCGATAAAGCGTTTTTTTATTAGAAACCTGTTTGGTAAATTTTTAAAGAACAACTGTTTCGTAAAATGTGAGGTTGGGCTCGTATTAAGAGTCGAATGATTTAATCTTTTTCAACCTTTAGTTTTAGCACTGAATAATTTCAAATAACGCTAATATTCAGTGAATTTATACTGTTACAAAATAAATCTCGGAGCGTGTTTCTTGTACGTTAACGTTATAAATGTAATGGCATTATGACGTGTTGTGTAATGTTGAGTGGTTGCCGACGTGGGGATGAAAGACTTGCTCGGCTGATGCTGTTGTAAGGCTGGCGAATATTGCTTGACGTGAGTTCTCTACGGCTCATGGAGCACTGCCAACGCGCACTTTGCTCCAGCGGCACGGGAAGCCTGTCTCTCACATCCGAAGAACGTAACACGTGCAGAGTACATATGTCAGCTGCGCGGTAAACAATCACCATGTCCCGACACTGAGATGCTTTGCTCCCTAAATAACTGTCCAAAATCACTTCCTCTGACTAAAATTACTGCACGATCCAGGAATATAAGTGCTTTTAAATGCTACGTACGCTACCTTTAACTGATTTGTAAAGGAAATATCATACAATCACGTTTCGCAAAACGTAATTATTCTCCCGTAAAATATCAACTTAGTATTATTAACCAAATGTAAACAAACGAATGTACTTTTCCCTGAATGTGTGATTTTGACAGTCGTATAGGCAGTTATAGAGATAGCGTAGGGAATATGCACAGAAAACGAAAATTGGATGTACCTCACCTTTAGTCTATGCTCACACCTATCGCCACACAGCATATTTAGTGGGACGTCCACAGTTTCATTTAAATGTATTAACTACCTTATAAACATGACATAAGGTCGTGCTTTCCACCCCGTAAACGACACGTGTAGACTTGTGGTTTGTAAAATTATTTACCTACTGCTATTGCTTTTGTTTGAACAAGGAAAGATAAATATTGCGATAAATACTTGACTACAATGCTGTATGAAACACATACGAATGTTGGGAATACAAATGTATGTAAACATTCTGTGTTCTGACGAGTAAAATAAATAAGTGCCACTTTTATAAACTTGCGTGGTAGTTACTTCACTAAACCGCGATGAATGGTAATTACCACAACAAACTGAGACAGAAAATACTTCATAAACAGTAATAAACTTTTAAACGACTTCTGCAAAGCGATACCTACGGGAAATGTACACTACTGAAGCTGGAGCTGTACCAATAGTTTATTGCAAATATTACAGAAAACGTATGCAATTGAGTCTGAATTAGGATTGACTGGAAGAAGAAAATTTCATCGTTTGCATACAAAAATTTTATGGATGGCAATGAAGTTGTCGATTGTAAACACATCGCTATAACTTTTTTTTTTACAATGGAGGGGTTGTGCTTCCCTTGAGAACTGACACCCTGCAAGTGCGGCAACTGTACTTTCCGAAGTGTGCAGCGTGTTGTCTAACGGCCAGGCACTCGAAAAAGGTGCCGTTCAAGATATTAAAACCAAGTAAAGTTTTTCATTAAATTGAACATAATACTAGTTATCCATCGATAAAAACCACCGGTTCTTAGTGACTACATACCTTCGTTCAGTAACACTGAAGCTCAGTGTTCCATCACCAATACCTTAGGTAATATTTGTAATGAAATAATGTATTGTTCCCAACTTTAAATTATACATTGCAAACTTTAAGTCATAACAATCTATTGCTTTATTAATTTTAAGGTTACCTAAAGTTTAAGTTTCCAATAAACCACTTCAAAAACTCAAAAAAAAATTTTACAAGCGAAACGTTTCTATGACGGCAGTCAGTAACAGTCAGTAACGTCTTGTGAATTATATTAAGCAGATTCAAAGTCTGAAGACGTATTATTGACTCTAATCCGTAACTGTCACCAAGTGTAATTTTCTTTGTAAACCTCTTTATCAGAATCTGTGCACATCACTGTCGGCTCTGTTCTGAAAACCCACATACAGCATTGCACATTGTAACAGCTATTTTTAGTTACATTATATCACGACTAGAATACACATCCACAGAAAGTTCACGCCTTGAGTCCGGCTGATTTCGTACCTCTCATCGTGTTCCGTCAATGGTTATTACAATACTATGTGGTCAACTCTCACTTTCCTGCACATGTGCTGTTTATAACGACTAAGCCTGTTTCACGAGAGATAGAATCCTAGTAGTCAGAATATAGGGGCCGATATATTTGTGTACATATCACACACGTACTCAGGTTGTCTATTAACAACACCGGCAAACTCCGGCAGGTTATTATTTACGAAAATATATAAAACATTTATCCCTTAAGTGATTATTAAGGAACCTACGCGCCCCCTAAAATCAAGTTTTGAAATGGTTTTAAATAAAACTATCAGCACGTACTTGCGATTTTAACAAATCGGCGAATAGTGATTTGTATGACGGAGCTCTTACACCTCTGAAGGAAGTGGGGACTACCACCCTATGTTTGCGTCAAATTTTGTAACACTTAACTGTAAACTATTTTTAAAGGCAAATTATGAATCAGCATGGCTTAATTAAGAAAAAGGCAGTCTTGCGGAAACACTTTCGCGTGAACCGTTATCGATAAACCCATGCCGACATTTCAAAACAGGAGAGTGGCTTGACGTGTAGGCAACACACAATACCTGTCTTGAAGCCCATGGCAGGACCTTCGAACAGGTAGTGTAAAAAGTGTGATTGGTGTACATACTTTTATAATGTTTTAGTACATTCGTTTGCTACAATATTACTTGCCTTGTATAAATTTTGCAGTCTCAGTACATTGCCACTTATTTACTGGTGCGCCCCTTGGGTGCTGCACAATACATACACGTGCCATCATCTTTCGTTAATGCAGCTGACCCGTACTCACGCCAAGTACACGACTCTTTGCATGTTTAAAGTGTAGGGAGGGCTGTTCGTATTCATTCGAGTATCTTTCAGTCACAAGTCCTGTGTATTTTGTTTTTATTCTCAAGGACTACGTTTGAATGGAAATATTTTGTGCGCTATATTTGTACATCTTGATGTTATCTGTAATATACGAACCCTTCATACAACAATTTCAGTACTCTAATGGAAAAAAAAAATACGGTTTTAAAGTGACTGAGGACGTGTATGAGTAAAAACTCGACATACCGTAAGTAATTGTGTAAAAAGGAAGGGAAAAGTAAAGTCAAGTGCTAAAGTTTTCAGTTGTGCAAAGGCATGAAAAATACTACCACAGCCGATAAGTTCGTGGATTGACTGGCACCCCGGGTTTAGGTAGCCACGCTGTACGGTGTCCACGATCTTATTGACTGGTACAAATAAAAGTAAGATACTACTCAAAAGTCATGAATTTGAGCCATCTGCTCGGCTTGGTATAGATTTAAAAAAAAAGCTTTTCTCAACCTGTTCGCGAGAAAATGCTTGATGGCCTTGATCCCTGAACCGTTGATCAAGATTTGGTATATATAAGACTAAACTACTACTCACTATTACGAGCAACTGCTTAAATTTCCACGAGTTTCCTCATTTGGTGTCTCAGCTAATCAAGGGAGCCGTGGTGGCTGAGCGGTTAGACGGAACCCGGTTCACCTTGGTGGGAGGCGAGCAATCCCCGGCCGGGTCATTCCCGAACAATGCCGCTGGTCGGCGGGGAGTTCTCGGGAATCTCCCGTTTCCCCCGCCCTTGCATTTCGGCGTTGCTCCATTCTCACCTCATTTCACCCTCATCGGCTCTCAAGACCTCGTTGTTAAGAGCCGCCCAAATCTCACAGCTCTACTCAGCTACTCAAGTGGTGTTGACAAACGTAATGACCGAGTCCATGCTGGTGGTTCCGCAGTGAAGAAAAGAAAAAGACGCAGGACACACAAACTCCAAAGAACTGTGCAGGTTTAAAAAATGAAAACGTATAACCACATGGAAATTTAAGCAGGCTCATAATAGTGAGCCGTAGCTTATAAAGGACATCAAGCAGTTGCTCACGAGGAGGTTGAGGAAAGCTGTTCTTATTTACGCGAAGCTAGGCAGATGCTAGAAATCCATGCGTTTTGGGCAGCCACTGAATGTAACAGGTGCAAGTGAAGGAGCGTCAGCATACCGCGTGTCTCGGCTGTGAGAGTGACGTCGTGGTCGATGAGCTGGCCCCAGACGACGAAGAGGAAGGTGATGGACTGGTCGTGCTTGCTGGCGTCGCGGTGCACATGCGCCGACACCGACCTAGCGTTGGGCAGCGGGAACCCCGAGCGTGTCGCTCTGGGTTCGCTCACCCCTGCACACATAAGCACACACAGCGTCAACCACCACGCCGCCTTCTATAGTCAATCCGTGAACACCTCCAACTTTTCTGAAGCCCTGTTCAAGTTCTACTTCCAGGATATTCATCCACCTCATGCAGACAAGCTTAATTGAGCCTAGAAACTTACACCAAAGTAACAACGCACCGCATTCGTGCGCACTAACTGTACTAATATTTAGAACGAGAACGATTTCTTAGTAAGCATTCTTTAAACTGAAAAATACTCGTTAAACTAGTATAACAGTTAAGTTGAAAGTCTAAACAGACATATTCACCTAATAACCTAGGCTAGTTAAGGAGATTCGGTAAGATACGGTCACCATGTACAAGAAAAGATAGCTGGGAACGCGCATGCGCAGTAACAAAGGCTGGTCCCAAGTGCATTCACAGTAATGAAGGCCATGTACAAACGCATGCACAGTAATGAAGGCCACCCGCAAAAACCATACACAGTAATAAAGGCCGCCCATAAACACATGCACAGTAATGAATGCCACTCACAAGATCATGCACAGTAATGAAGGCCGCCTATAGACGCATGCACTGTAATGAAGGCCCCCCCCTGCAAAATCATGCACAGTAATAAAGGCCGCCCATAAACACATGCACAGTAATGAATACCGCTCACAAGATAATGCACAGTAATGAAGGCCCCCCCTGCAAAATCATGCACAGCAATAAAGGCCACCCATAAACACATGCACTGTAATGAAGGTCGCCCATAATATATGCGTGCACAGTAATGAAGGACACCCACAATCCCATGCGCAGTACTGAAGGGGGTTGATAAGTGCACGCATAGTAATGTTGGCTGCCAGGCGGCTCACAGCCTGGCCGGGGGCTGAGGTGCGAGCGACTCACCGTCGGCGTAGCTGGGCGGCAGGAAGCGGCGGAAGGAGACGCGCGCGCCGCCCCAGGTCGGCCGGCGCAGGTTGTTGCAGGAGCCGTCGTGGCGCCGGAACCTCGTCGCCTCGCAGTGCTGGCGGGAGCGCAGGAAGCCCGGGCAGTGGTCCGCGATGCTCGTGCGCAACGTCGCGACGCGCGGCAGGCCGTACGCCACGTCGGCCCGTGACAGCGAGAACCTGTGTGCAACACACCGCGGTGCCGGCTCTTAAGCACACACTCGACCCGTGTTAGTGTCGTAAGACATCATCATCAAAGTGAGGTATACTGGCATGTCCTCAACATTGAATCGCTCGCGCTCAGTGCAACTGTCAAAGTTACGTCGTCAACACCAATGAAAGTGTTTGTTTACTTTAGAATTTTCAACGCACGCACACATTTATGCGAATATAACACTTTTACTAACTTGAATATATTCTAGGTGCGTTAAAACCAAGTTATTGGGAGTGTATAAAGCTCTCAAGGTTCTTGATTAACACAAACAGTGTTCTAACCTCAAATCATATCCGCATAGTTTTTGATAGTCTTATTGGCAGAAAAGCAGTCCAATGTTGGAACATGGAGAGTGGCCTCTGCGCAGCTCTTGTGTGCACTCTACCCGATACCCTTTCTATGGTTCGAACTGACCTCTTCATTTGCGAATTAGAAGGTGTCATTTCGGATGCTGTCGGCAGTCAGTAACAACACACAGAAGTATACATAGTTCAAGAACAATTTAATGTTTAAAAATAAATATATTTATTTTTATAATAATAGAAGACTTACATATTATTTTATTTGGAAACTATGAGTCTAGCACTAATATTTAAGAATAAAATATAGTATATTTGTAGAAATTTAATCATAAATTTTGATTGAAAATATATATCTATTAAATGATTTAAAAAATGTAAAGTAGTAAATTGCAGAAAAATATTGTTTAGTGCTACAATATATGTGAATTATTATTTCATATACAACATAAATTGTACTTTTTTGACAATTTTTACTAAAGTGAGTAGGCACCATTTTTTAATGAGTTCTGCATGTTGTATTGTCAGGTGTATAGTTTATTCGTGATTGCTTCCAACTTTTCTGAAGCCCTGCTAAAGTTCTACTTCCGGAATATTACTCCGCCTCATGCAAATAAAGCTTAACCCAGTAAGGGACAGCGGACCTCATTCGCGTGCATGCACTGTTATTTCTTACTAGGCATTGCCAACGCACCTACTTTGTAACTGTTTTTACTCATAAATAAAATATTATAATNCACTGTTATTTCTTACTAGGCATTGCCAACGCACCTACTTTGTAACTGTTTTTACTCATAAATAAAATATTATAATTTACAGATAAAATAAGTATAAGTAAGGTATTTTTTATGTAAACACATGTATTAAAAAACGCAATATGATTCATGGCATATTTTGAAAACANAGTATAAGTAAGGTATTTTTTATGTAAACACATGTATTAAAAAACGCAATATGATTCATGGCATATTTTGAAAACAACCAAGTAGACCTACGTCAAACATAGGGCGATTTTTCAAATGTTTGATTCAAACAGCGTGAAGAAACCGCGAATAGATGTAGTGCTCCATTGGGAGCCACTGTACTTCTACCTTAAGATTGAGGCGGATGTTGCCGATGATTTGGGAGATTTTCCAAGTTAACTCCTATTTCTCCCACCGCTGTATTCCATTGCTTCTCTTTTTCAATATTAATATTTTTTTACCTCTACGAGTCCTAGAAGACCTAATTGTTAAGCGCCGCCTAAATCTGTGAAATCACTTACAGTGGCTTTCTACTATCTCTCTCTCTCTCTCTNAGACCTAATTGTTAAGCGCCGCCTAAATCTGTGAAATCACTTACAGTGGCTTTCTACTATCTCTCTCTCTCTCTCTCTCTCTCTCTCCCTCTCTCTCTCCCGTGGACTAGTTACCCTTGTTGATTTGGCCGGCAGAGTTGGCGGAATCGTTCAATATGTAATTATGCTCAAGAATCAATACAAGATATTAGCTTCATTTCAAAGCAGACATATTGACGTTATAAAAATTAATTTTTTTTTGTTGCGATATCACACAGGAGAAAGAAGGTGCAAGAAACGAAACGAAAGAACAAGGAAGCGNAATAGACATGAAAAATGAGGCTCAGCCAAGAATAACCATTGTCAGACGCATACAGTGCAGAATTTGTGCTGCACTGTACGTACAAGAAGATAACCTTTAAAAGCATATCAGTGTTTGCAAAATCACTACTTATGCCTAACAAAATATATTTTGTAAACTTTTTCCAGCATCACAGAGTACGTTGTTGTTTCAAACTATTGTGTTATCGCCAAGGATAAAATGAAATGAAAAATTATTATGTGAGCAATTGTCATGCTCCATAATCGTGACAGTTCTGGTATCTCTGATAATAATAAGTTTTTATTGAAAGCAAGACACATCAACTGAATATTTATGTGTACGGACCATAGCAGTTTGAAGTAATTGTCGTAGAATATCGACAGAATATTTGCAGGAAGAGGAGAGTTTAATACTCACAAGTTTTGGCTGACATTGATTGCCGTGGAAAAACTGCAGATTCTAAAGACTGTTTCTTCATGATATAAGTAACCTTTGAGACAAAAATATGAAGAAAAAAAATCATTACGCATAACTACACATGTGCTATAGAGTGCACACTGACATGCAGACTGAATTAAGTTGCCAGTGAATGAACAAACATAGTTCCTAACACTTGACGTTGTATTGCGATTGTAACGTTTCAATCAATGGCCACTGAAGATAATATTTCTTATTTTACAAACATTACGTGTTAATTTGGTTGTTTGGAACACATTTACATTACTAAAATTTCAAGGTTTTACTTGGATGAGGCATGAATAAAGTTATTAGGTCAATGTGAGTGTTAATTATATATATATTAGAAGGATACAAAGCGAGAAGTAAAAGTAGATCCCGAGTAAGGCTTTCAAAGCTGCTTAAATTAACCGTGCACTTTTAAAACCTTGTTAAAAATCTACTTGTAAGCACACTGTGAATTCTTCCGCTTTGTGTAAAATTAACATTGCAATGGGCCTAATCACTTCATTCGTGCGTTGATCAGGTAAAACTGTGAAACTATTAAAAAAGTAGTTATATTACGTATTTGCTAATTCATACAGTTTACATGCACTGAAAAAAAGCGGAATTTTTTTTCTAGTATTCCCAAATGTTAAACATGGAACTACCTTCAGTCCATCGTTGCTCACTTCATTAGGTGCATGCTACTCGGCGTGCCCTTTAAAATATTTGCAGGCAGGGGCAGTGAAATTTTTCAAAGGCTGATTTTAAAAGTGCTCGCTTAACCATGAACAGTCTATAACAAGCAGAACTTCTGGCATTTCTCGGCCTACACCGGTGTCCGTACATTTGTTAAGAACAACATTTTGCTAATGAAACCAAAAAAAGTGGTCGGTTTTGGTTCTTTTGTTTGTCAAAGGGAGACACCTCGAACGAATCGATCATAGATGTTTTTACGTGTAGAATTACTTTAGTTTATGTTTACTGAATTTGTCAACGCTAATACACTCGATCCTGCTGTTCAAATGGGACAGCACTGCAGTCTCTGTAACTATAAACTCCATTGAACAAAAGGAAAAAATGGTGCCCACACACATATTGGGGGAAAAAAAAGCAGTTTTTCTACCCAATTTTCCAAACAAAGCTAACAACAACTGTTACACAAACATTTTAGAAGATGGGTCAGCTCCAAAATGACGCCATAATAGATAAATTTCAACATGTAGGAGGTACCTCATATATTGTGAGGATAAGTTAAAAAAATCTGGACTGACATATTAACAATGTTGAAGAAATGTAACGTTAACAATGTTTCAATGTGAGTTTAAATAGCGCAGCTGCGAAAGGATGGAAATGCCTCAGTATCAATATATATATTTAAAAAAACACCAATAAGGATAAATTGTTGCTATTCGTGTACGTAGACTTTGAGGTCTTGCTTCTATCTATATATGCCAAACGAACGCTATCCAGTCTTACAACCACGCCTACCAGATGCACGAGCGCTAACAGTTATTGTGTAAGTAAAAGTAGACAGTGCCATGATACCTGAATCGCCTACCTCTTCATTGCCTAAAGAACCTGTTTTGTACACGAGGCCAAGCTCTGATATAATGTTCGCAGAAAGAAAAGTCAAAATTGGCAACCAGATAAAGGGTATCTATCATACCTCTAAACAAATGGTTACACTCACACTCGACGAGAAGGATGGCTTGCGCCAGGTGATAAGATGCTGCTACTGTGAGGCAATATTCAATGCTGAGAACTTGCACGGTTGTGACCATATCACCAGCAAGCACATCATGCTGGCATGCAAGAGCTGTGAACTGCTGCATCTNTACTGTGAGGCAATATTCAATGCTGAGAACTTGCACGGTTGTGACCATATCACCAGCAAGTACATCATGCTGGCATGTAAGAGCTGTGAACTGCTGCATCTGACCACAGAAATGGGCCTGTGTTTTCCCATAACCTGTCATACTAGCAAGCAACCTTGGGTACAGCACCAAAGCGATTTCATTATTCCCCAAAGTCAAGAAAAATGATCATTTATCCCAGATTCTGGATGGCGATTTAGTGACAGAGTTCATAGATACCTTCGAATTCATGGCTCGCAGTTTGACATCCGTAGCCGATTACGTATCACCATCAACATTTAACAGCGCATCTAAATTTTTCTATAAAGAACCATTTCCCCGTTGCTATTTAGTAAGGAATACTTATTATTATTGTTTAGATTCACGGAATAAGCTGGATTAGATGCAGCTCCCTGCACCACCAACTGATGGACTCAATTTTCCTTGACTACTATCCATATGCCTGTGCTCTATGAGAAGTATTTGGCTGCTCTTAAATTTATTGCTGTTAAAACGTATCTAAGAACTAAAACTATCAATGTTTTTTAAACATCGAAATTGTTATTTTTCTATTGAACTCTATTCTAATTAGATATACGAATTTATGTATGATAATCATTACAAAACAATAGCAAAAAAAGCATAAATAAACACTTTATAGAACTGTCGGATTTTTTTTTTTCAGATTGATCGTATCAGCGTCCCCAAGGTCAAGATTCTTTGAAGATAAGGTCATCTAAATCCAAAATTACCGACGTCCGAGGTACTGGCTGATGCCTCACGCGTCACTCCGTCACTGAGTCCTAGATATCCTGTTTGAAATATGTACTTTGACGCCTCACAAAGGACCTCTACCTACCTATATACTTACAAAAAGTAGGCAGTTACAGCACAAGTTGTACTAATTACATTGTTTGCAAAAAAACCACTACAAACTAATAATTATAATTATGAAAGCAAGTATTTAAAAGTGCTTCTTTTTTCTCCTGTATAATTTCAAGAAGATAGAAAAACACACATTTCATTTTACTACTACTTTATATGAAAACACAAAATTGAAAAAAAATATTATAATCCATTCACGCTTAATTCACATTTTTCTGAAGCCCTGCTAAACTTTTAAATCAAGGATATTTTTCCCACCTCGTGCAAACTAAGCGTAGCTAAGTCTAGAAAATTACACTAAAGGACGATGCACCGAATTTGTGCGCACTCAGTTGAATTATATTTTGCATGAGAACTATTTCTTATTAGGCTCTACCAACAAACGTGTTTTGTCACTGTTTTCCTTCTTATTTATTATAAACTAATTATTAAAATTGATAAAATATAATACAGGCAAAACAATTTAATGAAACATAAGATACTTTCAGGTTAACAGAGGTATAAAATGCTTGTGATACATGGCATATTTAAGAAATAACTAAAAACATCATGCATGGGGTTATTTTTCAAAGGTTTGATTCAAAAGGGAAGAATCCATGAATAGACTATACGCTTCAAAAGAAACAGAAAGTACTTATTTTTAAATTTCGTACTGTTTCTGAAAGGTAAAGTTTTGCTTATATGACTACAATTTAAAAGAAAAAATGTTGCAAATTTATTCTGCGCCTGGTTCCTGAAATCTATGCTAATGGGGAAAATACACTGAAATAATCTGACATCGATACCTTTAAGTCTGAACATACTTAATATATATATAAATGTTCTCATTTTAACAGTTAATTTCTGTGCGGCTAACATAAAATGCAATTTTATATTAGAAAGAAATTCATAAATTACTAGATTTTCACATAGTAAGTTATGAAAGTTGAAATCTGCATAAACGAATTGGACGTAATAAATAAATAAATTAAATAAGTCACCTTCCCAGAAAGGTTAACATTAAAACAANAATTTATTCTGCGCCTGGTTCCTGAAATCTATGCTAATGGGGAAAATACACTGAAATAATCTGACATCGATACCTTAAAGTCTGAACATACTTAATATATATATAAATGTTCTCATTTTAACAGTTAATTTCTGTGCGGCTAACATAAAATGCAATTTTATATTAGAAAGAAATTCATAAATTACTAGATTTTCACATAGTAAGTTATGAAAGTTGAAATTTGCATAAACGAATTGGACGTAATAAATAAATAAATTAAATAAGTCACCTTCCCAGAAAGGTTAACATTAAAACAAGACATTCATGAATGTTTATATAATATTTTAAAAAGTAAGTTTTTTAATTTACGCAAAATTATCAATTAATGTAAGTTTTGTTAATGTATTATTAATTAATGTGATTCCTGCCCTNGTTTTTTAATTTACGCAAAATTATCAATTAATGTAAGTTTTGTTAATGTATTATTAATTAATGTGATTCCTGCCCTAGAAACCTGCACTAGGTAAGTTCTTACGTCAATAATGTATAAACAGAACGAAACACCACATCGTAGAAAATATTTTTTAAATGATGTCGAGCGGGAGTCGTAAAAACGCGTGCATGAACAAGGCGGAATCGGCGTCCGACTCAGCACATCACGCAGCTTCAGAGAGAAAATTGCCCTTCATCCGAGTCAGACTCTTCTAAAGAACAACTTTAATGTGATTTTTCAAAGATTTGATTAAAAAAAGTGTGAATAAATCTCTCGTGTATAGACCGCAGCAGCTACATCTGTGTTTGATAGTATCGGTGCATAGCTGCGAGCCAGAGAAGGAATTGAGAGAGTTCGAGATCGTTGTAGAATTTGAAAAGAGATGACATGACGAGCGCAACTGTCTTGCATTAATGTGCACTGTCTTGTGAATTCTCNCGTTGTAGAATTTGAAAAGAGATGACATGACGAGCGCAACTGTCTTGCATTAATGTGCACTGTCTTGTGAATTCTCGCTCTTTTGCTCTCTCGCTATATCTTTCTTTATCACGGCTCAAGTAATACTGATTTCCTTCATTGCGGAGAAAAGGAAATTGCTTTGGCCTTTCCAAAGTTATTTGCTTCTCTCTTGCGCTGACACAACTTCCTGCAATTTTGCAGATGGAACCTCTACCTCACTAGCTTCTGACAAGCCAAATGGCTCAAGTTTCCCCTCTTCGCATGTCGCCGAGAAAAGTTCTACCGTTTTTGCCGTCGGATCGCTTCCATCTTCAGGAGACACATTCCTCTCCCCGCCTAAGTAAATTAATGGAGGGCAGATGAGAAGAATGGTCCTTACACGAGAGTACCCAGTGTGCTTCCAAGAAACATTTCCACTCTCAGAGGGAATAAACGAGGTGAACTTGCCAGCACGAACCCAAAGCGACACGGCATACCTGCTATAGTTCTTCTCCACTACCTTAACACACTACTCATGTATACACGTTTACCTGATTGCAATACAAGCATGTGGAGCATTGTGTTACCAAAGCTGTTTACTCACGGAGGTAGTTATATAATCAGTGTTTGTCTCCTTTATGTGACACAGTTATTCCTTAGATTTTAATGTATTTATACGTGTATTAGAAGTGACCATTAATCCAACAGCAATCCGATATACAGGAAGTAAAAAAAAACTTTGTAATTATATATTTTACTGAATGATTTACAGTGGCTCGGTGCTTACTTTCTCACGTAAGCGAATCTGAAACTGGGCTGCAAGTAAATCACCTTAAATTCACTTTGTTATTCGTTCACTCTGCTTATGAACATGACCAGTTTCCGTACAAAATAATGCAACACCAAATAATGCAATATTAGTGGCATGAGAAATACCATGCGAAAGAGCAAACACAGGACTAGGGACCGAAAAGAAAGAAAAGAGTAGTTCACACCAATTACAGGAAAAATAATATGTAATTAGAGTACATTGTACAATGTCTTAAACAGGAATAGAAAAATAACAGAACATTTAAAAGGCGATGACAAGTGAATTCCTTTCACTTCATCTTTTTAAAGTGTATGTTTTAAGGAAAAATTTATTTCCAACAAAAATTATAATTATGGTATCTATAAGTTTAGAATGGCTACAGTAATAGCAATCTGAGAAATAATTAAAATAAAGTAAGGATGATAATGTTATGTCAACCTGTAATCATATGGTTAAATAAAAAATATTTTATTTTAAAAATAAGAGTCGTACGACAAATTTCTTTTAAATTAATTGTGTAATGGTAAAAATTGCAGATCGTCACAAAACATTTCTATACGTTTTAAAATGTGCCCATTTAAATTTAGTATTAAATAATGTATTTTATTATAAAATTCAAACACCAAAATTCAATTGTGTTTTATTTAAATAGCGAAACCACATTTACAGTACGATTGTTCTGTTAGGATTTTGATAAAGTAAGTATGGCAAAAATATATAATCAACCCAACTGGGTAGCGTCTATCATGCATAAAGTCATGCTACAAGCATAGTATGCCATTTACCAGAACAGTACAAGTCGGTAAAGCAGATACGTCGTGTTAGATACTAAGATCTTTTATAAGCATAGTTTTTCATAATTTAGCAACCATTAGAGACGGAGTCACCAAATTCAGACCATAAATAAAGCTACCAACCTTAAACAAGATGATATGTTGCATAATGCCTTAAAACCATTTTATAGTGTTAGTTAATAGAATATGGAGCTTCAAATATCCCTCAAAAGTCGTCTGTCCTTTGTTTTCTCAAACATTCCTTAGTATATGAGTTCCTCGGACATTTCTCAGTCTACCAATTCCTCAAACTTACTTTAGACCTCAATCAGAACTCAGCCGACTTTAAACCCCCTCAGTAAGACATGATGCCCAAAAGTGAACCATAGTCCGCCCTGTGAATGAAAAATATTAAAAAAAGTTTCTCCCATCATTCGGAAAGCCGAAAATTCTTTATTTTTAAGACAGAGAGAAAATTAATACTCTTTACCTTTCAGGCTTCGATATCAGGGACCTAGGCCTTGCGTTACCTTCTTAAATTGCTTAAAACTTTGTATAAGTTGCGCATGAATATAAAAAAGTGAAAAATTAATGTATGAACATCGCTAAAAAAAGGCTTAAAAATATCGGGTCGTTATTAATTTTCTATTGAACTTAGCAAAAAATGTGGTAATTTTTCCCAGTGTTCGGTGAATATTATAGGAATTTATATTAAAAGCGAAACGTAAGTTTAAGCCATTGGATATTGGAATAAGAGTGATATAATATGATTGCAAATCGATTTACGACCCGAACTTTTAAAGCCTTTTTAGCGATGTTCGTACATTAATTTCTTACCTTTTAGTATTTTTTTGCGCACCTGATATAATTATTTAAGCCATCTCCAAACGTGAGGTACGGTGTAGGGACCTGAGTTTAAGACCCGAAACTATAAAAAGATTAATAAATTCACTTTCAGAATTAGAAAAAATTTCAAAGACTGTCTTAGGAATTTGTAATAAAGGCGAAACGATGGTTTTAGCTATCGGATATGGGGATCAGGATAAAATAAGTGGTTCGCAATTCTGTTAACTATCCAATATTTGTAACTTTTTTTTTAGCGATGTTCATACATTAATTTTTCACTTTTTAATATTCATGCGCAACATATACAAAGTTTTAAGCAATTTACGAAGGTAACGCATGGCTTAGGGTCCTGAGTTCAAAGCCCGAAACGATAAAGAATATTAATTTTCTCTCGGTCTTAGAAATAAAGAATTTGCGGCTTTCCAAGTTATGGGAGAAAATATTTTTAATATATTTAAAAATAAAACACATAAAATATCCCGATAAAACAGTAAACGAAAATGCGAATCGATAGTTTAGCATGATAATTGTAACAGACCTGATGTAAGAAATAAATATTTATAACCTGAGTCCAAAGGTCGAATTTTGGAAGAGTGTTCGTTTAAAAAAAGTATTTATTATAATATAAATAATAACTCCCAGACCAGCTATGAATCATACCTTGCAGAGTAGACGAGATTGCCCGTCCTATCTGCTCTCCCTCTCTGATAATGATGGTGTAATAAATACATTCGAGTGAAGTTCGCAATTTGAATAACGACAAGAGTTTTAGAATATTTTGTAGATATGTATTCTCGTGGCTTTCAAAATGTGAACCTGCTTAAGAAATGTTGGTGGCAGTTTCGTTCGGCCTCATTTTCTTCATCTGGAAATCCAGCTTCGAGTTGCGACTAAATTTTCTGCAACATGAACGTTTGCGGCACTCAAATGTCAATATTTGTGTTTTTATCATTTGATGTCACACTATTTAAGTTATCAAACAATTAGTTGACTTTAAGAAAAAATTCTGTGGTAGACCCTTTTATAGCATCTTTTTCATTTTCTGCTTGAAAAACTGTCGTGAGACCCGCATACACTGAACGACTAAACACCTGAGTAGCTAACTTGACACTGATTTTGTCAAAAGGTCCAGGATGAATACACTTGGCACTTATCTTCGGAATAACTCTTGAAATCCCAGAAGAAGAGTCAGTAATAAAAAGGTCTTCAATCGGCTTACAAGAAATGGTTTCATCTTCTACGATAAAATCATTGTGTTCTAAATTTTTTCTAACGCCTATAATCAAATGAGGCACATCACAAAAAACAATAAATCTTTGAATTATTGTGCATATAGTAAGACTTGTCTCTAATTATTCCCAACATTTCAAAAACTTTAATTATTTGTGGAGCTTTGATCACAGACAACTGATCTGATATTTAGTCCGATTTCAAACAGCGTGGTAACGACCATNTCAGTAATAAAAAGGTCTTCAATCGGCTTACAAGAAATGGTTTCATCTTCTACGATAAAATCATTGTGTTCTAAATGTTTTCTAACGCCTATAATCAAATGAGGCACATCACAAAAAACAATAAATCTTTGAATTATTGTGCATATAGTAAGACTTGTCTCTAATTATTCCCAACATTTCAAAAACTTTCATTATTTGTGGAGCTTTGATCACAGACAACTGATCTGATATTTAGTCCGATTTCAAACAGCGTGGTAACGACCATNCATTATTTGTGGAGCTTTGATCACAGACAACTGATCTGATATTTAGTCCGATTTCAAACAGCGTGGTAACGACCATGTCTAAAAGCAGCAAAACGCTCTCATACTTCACATGCACCCAGGAAAAAAATAAGCAACGGGTATTTTCCACGAGTATGTAAAGCCTCTTACTAAAAAAAACCAGTTCTTGAGTCACCATTTCCTCCTTTCGCCCTAAATAGCCAAGATCGTGCATCCCCTCCTGTAGAGCGTTTATCATGGCGTAAGAAAGCCACTCATTTATTAACATTTTATCGAAAATAAGAACACAGTTTTTCTCGTCGTTGTTCATTGTTTCGACTTTGCACCGAAGTTTGGATTTTAATTCTTTTGGTATTCCTGGCTGCCAGTTTACAATACCAACCCATTTCCTTACAGTTCTTTCGCTCGGCAGCCTAAAACCTTCTTTAAGCCATGACTGATACAATGAATGCGACTTATAGTACAGATTAATGGCCAAGTCTCTTTCATCCTGCTCCCACGTTTTTAGTCTGTGGTTTATCCCCATTTTTAGAAATGTAAAGGGCATTTTTTCGAGATGATTACCCATCTGTAGCAGTAGATCAGTCGGATCGAGTTTAGTGTTAATTTTTTTATTTCGTCTGTAAGCACATTTACTGTGTGTACGTTTCCAGATCAAATGTATTTTACTCAACTGTTTAATCAATTTTGCTATCCTGGGAGTTACATGTGATTTCGCAGCTATGTCTCGGCTCCCGGTACTGTCATTTGAAGGCGCTGTTACAGGCTGGGTTACTTACAGATTTCTTTGTGTCCTCTTCTGCACTGGTAGATGGTTGTGGTGTCATAGGAAAGTTTTCACTTGAAACAGATTCGTCTTGGCTATTTTCGTACAGTATGGGTACAGCGGTTCTCAATAAACGACGTTTTAATTAATTCGTAAAATATTCGATACGAAAATGGTCTTCACAAATCATTGTCACTTCCTATTATTCACTCCAGCCATCTGACAAACACGAAAAAAATATTTTCACTGTGTCGTCATTTAATTATGACATAAATTAAACATATAAACCTATGTTTACACTGCGAATAGAATAGAGTGGGGCAAAAGTTCGCAGTTTAGGTGTTTATGGTTCGGTGCGCAATAAGGTAACTAATATTCGATCAACAAACTGCAATAGTGGACTATAAATAGGCCAACCACGAGGTAAGCTGCATTTTTATGTTTGCGAAGGAAAACTTTTCAAGCATTTATATAATAAGAACTAAACATCAATAAATCGTTAATTATGTTTTATGATTGACCTTTCTGTGGTGTACTTTGTGAAGGAACGTCGCCCACAGCCCGTCTGCAACCGACTCTGTTCTCGAAGACCAGCGAGAATTTCCGCGTTTGAGCCCTAAACAAAAATTATGAGCTTATCTAGCCCTACAGATTATCTCGTCAGTAGTGTTTCATTCTTAATTTAGCTTCCTTTTCGTTTATCGCGATCTGGATTCTCCATGGCCGGTAGTACAATTCGTTGTTACCTGTTTGTAAATCGCCATAGAGTCCGAGAACATCCAATAAGTCTTGACGCATTCTGCGTCCCTATATTTTATTCGTCAGAACACACACTCTGGCGAAGCTCGCGGGCGTACGACCGCAATAAGGATTAAGGGTTTTGTGGACGTGCCGGAAGAGGGACACCAGGAGCCTCGCAGCTGCTAAGGCACGCTACCAAAGGTTTCGGCATGTGCAACTGTTTCTGCACGTGCAGACGACATCCGGAGACAACGGAAAGCACCAGGGCGCGGCCACAGCCGCATTTTG
>NQII01002240.1:1809-62917 GCA_002778355.1 Clitarchus hookeri | reverse complement strand
GCTACAAAACCACACGAAGGGGGGAGCAACAGGGCAGTCAGTGGAGAGACGTCGAATCAGTCAGTCGCGGATCGAGCAGTCAATCAGTCAGCCGGAGTCAGTCGAGGATCGAGAATGCATCACGACGTCGACCTCAGTCGGAGGCCATCAAGCGGGACGTGCGGTGGGAAGCATCCGAGAAAAGTCAGTCAGACTTTGTCAAACGCAGAGCCCTGCGTTGGACCCGGGAAGAAGGAACTTCGAAGCCAGGCGCCGAGACGCCCACCAAGTTCGAGAGCAGTTCCAAGCTGCCAGCCGAGGGAATTCAGCGCTACAGTGCCAGATAAGTAGTTCTACACAAGTGTGAAGAATCTCCCCCCCCCCCCCGACGCCAGTCGCGGCGTCAAACCATACGTAGCCTTCATAGGAAAAGGGAGGGAGTTTGTCTCTTGAGTTCATGTACCAGTTAACCTGTTCAAGCAACAATAAAACTCGTTTATGTGAACTCACACAAAGCCAGTGTATGTTATTAGTAAATTGGACCTAGAGACAGCAGTGTCGACGTATTCCTACGCCCTATCACTGAGGGCTAGCATCATGTGCTGGCGCCTCACGCCGCAGAGCAGAATCAATACCTACTTCCAAACTTCAGCATTTGGCAGGTATCAGTCTTAATATCCTTTGCGGGTTGCGCTTATTACTTATGTTGTGCAATGTGATACCGTTGCAATCAACCGAAGCGAGCACTTACTGCTGACAGCTGGCCTTCGGGTATGAACAATACTTATTTGTTCTGGCATATAGTCTACTTTGTAGAAGGGCGCGGTACAACATGTCGCATACACTAGTTATGGGGTAAGTTTAAAATCATTAACTGACATAATTTTACTGTAACGGCAACATAATTGCAACATATCTTAAAAGGGATATGCTTTGTGTAATTCACCCCACCTGTGCGTATATGGTCTTATTTACGTATAGTTTATTTATGTACACGTAAACTATACATTTAATGATTATACATACACAAACATACAATTAGGATGAGGATCACATATACGTTTATTATCATAAGTATGTAAATGTGTATGTATTTGTTGCTTTAATTATATTTATCTCATTGAACTTCCCTGGCTTATTACATCTTATTTCTGAAACACAGATGTAATGTATGGAATGTCATGGGCTCATTAATTGTGTTTACTTTTAACTTACAGTCAGCCATATTCATAAATACCTACACATCGATTTCATAAACTAAATTTGACATTTCTTTAATTGTCAATGAATATTTGTAAACAGAGAGATAAAACCAACTATATAATTCAAGCATCCAATTTTAGTCTCATAGTATCTGTTTCTCAGTACAAGGCTCTTTCGTCCATTAGTCTATAGAATGTTAGTTTTAAATTCGTATGGTACAAGTACTTCATTGCTTTCTGCCAAGCGAGCTCTGAATGGTGTTAAACACTAACAATGATCATTTATATTAATACGTGAAAGAGGGACGAATGGGGTCGAATGATTGTGGAGGTCAACAGTTCTTAATGCAGCACTCGTTAAGTTGTCAAAATAATGCAAATAATGACAATAAACCCACAAAGGAGGAAGGGGGAGTAGCTAACTACCTCTTGAAATAAAAGATTAAATGTTTTGTTCATGGCTCAATTTAATGCATATCAAAGAAATAACAAAAACTATCCAGTTTGTTTACAGTTCTGAACGTCTCGGTATAACTTTTTACTGGCAAATCAAAATTATGAAAAGAGGGAAGATAGTCACGGTCTAGGATTCAACAAAAATAAACTCAAACAAGAATTAATCGACAACCTGCCTCGCAGTGCCTAAAAAGGTTTAAACAACAAATACTGGAACCATTGCAAAGAGATTCCTTTAGACTTGCATATATTTCAAAACCCGGAGTCGGAACAACACTAATTAGTTAGTTGCGGTACACAAACGACACGAGACCAGGAACACATTTCTAAAAGAACATTAATTATAACTACTGGTTGTGCTGGTCCCAGAATATCTACCAATTAATCTTACCGACGTAATAGAAAAGTGCAAGTTACTTATCTACATGTAGCTAGATGTCTTTCCGCCGTCTGACTGGACTGAACTCATCCTCTCTCGGCCATCTTCTCAGTAGAAGCGCGACGAACAGAGATCGAGGAGTCAAAGGAGAGCCAGAGAAAAAGAGACCAAAATCACCAGAAGTTAAGTATTTATAATCTCGCTTACACCTGTCACGGGAATAGAAAGAGCTTTCCTATCATTCCACTGCTGATCGTTAGCAGAAAAATCGAAACAAATATTGAACAGCGCGTGCAGTAGTGAAACAGAAAACTTGCTCACTGTCACGCTTCAAACACACGTGCGTAGCGCACATGTTCAAACGTGGCACTCAGCAAATTATCACAGGCCATCTAGAACACGTTCTACCAGCGGCAATTAGCGTGAAGAGCAGTGCTGACAACATTCACAAGAAGAACAGCAGATTGTTTATAAAGATCGCGGCCAGCTGCTGAACTAAAGAGTGTATTCTCTTCTCGTGTCAACAGATCCTGACAAAAGAATTACCTAAAATTAAGGCTACGCAAGCGGAGCTCAACTTCAATTGTGCATCCGAATAAAAAAATCATAAATAAATTTTTATTTTACAAAAAATCACCGCAACAATATGTTTGTCGCTATAGTTACGAGTATTTCACAAAATCTAACAATGTCGCAAATAAAATGCGCTTAGATAAGGATTTATGACATATCATTGCGCTATTATGAATTGTATAAAAATAAATTAAATACAATAAGCATTAAAATAAATATAATTTTTTTTTGTAATATTTACACCGTTATTAACTGCAGATAAGAAGCTATATTTTAACGCAAGTATTGCGTTTTAAACAATAAGTTAGCAAACTAAAATACGTAATTATAATAAACACTAAATTGCAGGTTTACCTTGTATTTTTGCCGTAAGACTGCATCAATACAAGCAAACAAATGTATTTATACAACAACAGTTATCAGCGGACGGCTTACAAACAAACGTATGACCTAACTTAAACTAACATCCATGCCTTACCTAGGATTCGAACACAGTATCTCCCGCACCGCAGACTGACAGCGCACCAACCGACTACGCTACGGAAGGTCGGCTACAATACCGACCGTCAACGGTAATAAAAAACTGACAGACAAATATTTTACAACAAACCCATAGTTACTTAAAAGTTGATTATATAGCAAAATGCCTAAAAGTTACAAAACGTTTACATCGAAGCCCCATAGCTATGCAGCGAAAACCTACTGCATAACTATTTTTGAAAATTTACTTTACATTATACAGGTTTTTAAGGCCCGAAGGCCAACACACCCTCCATCCTCCCGCATTGCATCTCTACTCTGATGAGTAAGGCAATGCACGGCACTTTCTCCTCTTGGTCTCTTCGGGCCATTCACATTTCCAAGTTGCCGTTACACAGTATTCTACCGGTTTTCTCTCTTAAAAACCTGCCCTCCTAGCCAATCTAGAATACTCCGACTTACTTTTTGCAAGCCTTTACCCGAGTACCCTATTATGGGCCATCAGAATTTTGCCTATTCCATTTATCAAACTCCTCCAATATTCTGCCAATTCTGGTGGCAAACTCATTCCAGAGTTTGTGGAATTGTTTGTTTTCCATAAATGTTTCAATTCCCATGTAAATGCCCATCTCTTCCACTTTTTCTTCCATCCAGTTCCTTATGCCTTCTGTCTTGAGACATTCGGTGATCACGTGTTACACTGTGTCGTCGACTCCACTTTACAGTATACAGTGACAACATTAATAATTGAAAAACCCCGTAGGGTAAACTGCGTATATTTTAAGAAGTCACGGTGGCTGAGTGGTTATACTGCTCGCCTCCCACCAAGGAGAACCGTGTTCAATCTCTCTCCGGCCGGGTCACTCCCGGTTTTTCGCAAATGGGAATCGTGTCGGACGATGCCACTGATCGGTAAGTTTTCTCAGGAATTTCCATTTTCTCTCGCCCTTGTATTCAGGCGCTGCTCCATTATCACCTTTTTTCGCCATCATCAGCTCTCAAGACCTCGTTGTTAAGAGCCGCCCAAATCTCTCAACTCAACTGGCTTTTTTTAGTCGACATCATTGCCTTTAAAATAAAACTCCAGTCAACAAATAAAAAAAAAATATTTATAGTTAACTATTTACAGTGACTGTCATTGAAATGGTGCCATTTTCATAACACCACCAAAACTATACACCATCCTGTAGGTGGGTGAACTACAGGAGTAGTTAATCTACAGGTAGTGCGTGATTATTAAAAACCCATGGCACCTTTTCTTCACTTAAACTGTCATAAAGTTATAGTGATTGCCTTACAATAACACAGTTGAGGTCAAGTACTGTAATCTTATTTTATATTAGAAACCACATGTTTTAGTATAAAAAGTCCACGAATAGGTACTTTTTGTAGAGCACAAATTATTCATTAAAATGAGATATTAGAAACAATTTCATCAAGAAATAACGGGCTTATGTAAGATTCTAATATTTTGAGAGCCGCTATTTTGATGACGTCACTACAATTAAACGCAACAGAATATGAATTGCCACCGTCAAAATATTTCATCGTGAGGTAGTTTATAACAAACAAAACGGCTCCCTAAATTTCTTCACGAAAGCTGCCACGAAATTACATATGCTCCCCCTACTGTAAGCAGTTCCAAACATCCGAGCGTTGAGCTCTCAACCAGTTTTAATTGGCGTCTCACACAACAGCTCTTCAATTGTCCCCGCACAAAATAGTAAAGTGGGGTAAGGTTGGAAGAACGAGGAGGCCATGCAATAAGTAAACCGCGGCATTATATAGCTCTGTGGTTTAAATGCTCTCGGACATCACGAGAGATATGAGGAGTTTCGCTAACACGTTGAAACCACAACCGACGTCGAATATAGAGAGAAATGTCTTCGAGAGCTTCATGTTAGATATATAAATAAAGAACCGCGGGTACAGTTTACCATTGGAGCATAATGGGGGCATGTATGGCCAAATCAACTTATCCCCAACAATACCTGCCCATATGTTGACAGAAAATGTTTGTTAGCGGGAATGGATGAAGACCGCACGAGGGATATCATTTTCCCACAGGTGTTGGTTGTGTAAATGGACAATTCCATATCGGGTAAACGATGCTGTCATAGCACAGACATTGCACTCAGGCGTCATGGCATGATTAACGAAGTATGTAATAATGATAGTTATTTAACTAATATGGTTTTTTTATGGTATCTTCTATTATCCCTCAAAGTTTGAGTATCGAATATTGTTACAGCTGGTGTATATATTTTATTTAGCTTTCAAAATAAGTATATCGAGTGACATACCTGAGGATTCGTATATTAAATTAGATCATAATATGACGTCAGAAAATGTGATTACATGACTATGCTCAGAGCCATATTGGATTTTATAAGAATAGGTGTGTTATTAAACATACCATGTATTATATATTTTCGGACTTGAGTTTTCAAGTCTAATGCTAATGTGACACCGTTACAATTATTAGAAAGTGTTCTATGTCATATTGAATTAAGTAGGCATACTCGAGATCTTAGTTACTTTTTTAAAAGGAAATATGTAGTCAGCCCGATCCATAAATACAGGACAGTGGTTGCCTTATCTCAGCTCATGTTTTTAGCGCATACGTCTATGTCGGACCCCCNATGTCTATGTCAGACCCCCACGAACATAAAGGCATAGTTGATTGTCATTCAGCAACTGCTGGATTAAGACACATGAAACTTAGAACATATCAGACCAGTAAAAGCCTTCTTATTAGTATAGTTGGCCACCATTTTCCAACAGTTGAAGATAAACCGGCCAAACTCATATCATAGATACTGCTCCTAATTTCGATATAGGGTATTAGGTTCTATTGTGCCTTAAACATTCCTATTAACATAGTTGCCCGCCATTCGATCTATTGAAGTTAAAATCATCAATGGAATTTCATTGGTACCAACTCGACTTCGATTAACCCTTTCCGACCCACTTTAATTTACGGTTTCAGATGTTGCAAACAAAAAAACTTTATGATGCGTGCTGTCGACACAACACTTGTTTCGTTGGCACAGCCAATAATCTGTAGGCTATAAGTTCGGCTACAGTTATGTGAACCAATTATGACTTAGACTAATAAGACGGTTTGCCAATCATTTGCCCACAGGTAAGTTATTTGGTCATTGAGCTTCGCAGTGTGCGGTATAGACCAAAAATTACATACATGTGCGTAATGTACACAATTGTGTTCACTGGGTGGGAATGGGTTAAGGTGATATGGTTCATTACTTATATCTTACGCTTTCTCATAATCATATTTGCCTGCCAATTTATAATTTTAACTTAGGCCTTAATTAAGATCGTAGGCAACACTCCCATGCATGCATGCTAAAAGCCCTGCTATANGATGTTGCAAACAAAAAAACTTTATGATGCGTGCTGTCGACACAACACTTGTTTCGTTGGCACAGCCAATAATCTGTAGGCTATAAGTTCGGCTACAGTTATGTGAACCAATTATGACTTAGACTAATAAGACGGTTTGCCGATCATTTGCCCACAGGTAAGTTATTTGGTCATTGAGCTTCGCAGTGTGCGGTATAGACCAAAAATTACATACATGTGCGTAATGTACACAATTGTGTTCACTGGGTGGGAATGGGTTAAGGTGATATGGTTCATTACTTATATCTTACGCTTTCTCATAATCATATTTGCCTGCCAATTTATAATTTTAACTTAGGCCTTAATTAAGATCGTAGGCAACACTCCCATGCATGCATGCTAAAAGCCCTGCTATAAGCATAGTCGCCCCAACAATGTTTTGCAACTGTACATCTTACATACATAAAAATAAATGCATTAGTGTGCTCACACCATGCTATGATAAATATAGTACTACATTAGATTATGTTTAATGTCAATCAAACACCAGATAATTAGGCCATTATTTATGAGGATGGCCACTATGTGCATGGCATCAAGATATGCCTGCGATCAATGCTGGCAATCTCGGGCCAACACAGAAGTTTGTCACGTTCGAGGTATGTGACACACTCACACAATTTTCTGTGGAGAGGTAGTTAGCACTTTTACACAATCCTTATTACACTAATGGTAATTAAAATTGCAACACCAAGAATGACATGAGCTTTCACAACCAGATCTTTGGGACAGAATATCCATCACACACAAGTGACGTGATTACTCTTGCAGCTCGTTACGATGTACTGTCTTGCTGGAGGATGTGCCATACCTTCAAAGGCTATAGATGTGGTTCATGCATGATGGAGAACCGGCCCAATTTCTCCGAAATGTCTGAGAACACTTAACACATACATTCCATGGGCGATGGATTGGTCGGGGAGGTCCAGTAAGTTGGTCTTCATATTCCCTGACCTTAATTCCCTATGGGGAAATCAGTACAGTGTGGCCTCACCACGAGTGGCAATAACTGCTACTACATGACGTGGCATTGAGAAGAAGAGACCCTGGATGTCTGTCTACGGTATTTCCGCCTATGTTTCTCCGATACATGCCAAAATTTAATACTTTAGTTCCGCAGTTGTCCTGTTTTAGGACAGTCTATGTCAGACCATGGATCACACATTTGCGATGGGCGAGAGATCCAGTTAACACATAAGTCTACGAAGCAGTGCGATACTCTGACCATCCAAGAACGGTCGGACGAAGTGTGCAACATTTGTCCCGCACTGTCCTGTTAGTACACGGCCCCAGGCTGGCACTGAAGATACACTGGAGAGCCAAAAAAACTGGTACAGTTGTGCGTATGCAAATNGATACACTGGAGAGCCAAAAAAACTGGTACAGTTGTGCGTATGCAAATAACAGAGCTATGGAATCAATCAGAGTAACGCGATGTGGTCAGCAGCACCTATATAAGACAACAAGCGTCTGGCAAAGTTCCTAGATTGGTTACTGCTGCTACAATGGCAGGTTATCAAGATTTAAGTGAGTTTGAACGTGGTGTTATAGTCGGGGCACGAGAGATGGGACATAGCATCTCCAAGGTAGCGATAAAATTTGGATTTTCGCGTACGACCATTTCACAAGTGTACCGTTAATATCGGGAATCTTGTAAAACATCAAATCTTCGACATCGCTGCGGCCGGAAAAAGATCGTGAACGAACGGGACAAACGACGATTGACGAGAATCATTAAACATGACAGACGTGCAACCCTTTCTCAAATCGGCGCAGATTTCAATGCTGGGTCATCAACAAGTGCCACCGTGCGAACTATTCGATGGACCATCATTTATATGGGCTTTCGGAGCTGAAGACCCACTCGTGCACCGTTGTTGACTGCACGACACAAAGCTTTACGCCTCACCTGGGCCCGCCAACACCGCCATTGGAATGTTGATGACTGGAAACACGTGGCCTGGTCTGACGAGTCTCGTTTCCAATTGTATCGGGTGGATGGACGTGTACGGGTATAGAGACATCCTCAAGAATCCATGGACCCTACAATTCAACAGGGGACTGTTCAAGCTGGTGGAGGCTCTGTCATGGTATGGGGCGTGTGCAGTTGGCGTGAAATGGGACCCCTGATACGTCTATTTACGACTCCGACAGGTGACAGATACGTAAGGATCCTGTCCGATCACCTGCACCCATTCATGTCCATTGTGCATTCCAATGGACGTGGACAATTTCAGCAGTACAATGCGACACCCCACACGTCGAGAGTTGCTACTGAATGGCTCCAGTAACACTCTTCTGACTATAGACACTTCCATTGGCCACCTAAATCACCAGACATGAACATTATTGAGCATATCTGGGATGCCTTGCAACGTGCTGTTCAGAAGAAATCTCCACCGACTCGCACTCCTATGGATTTGTGGACTGCCCTGCAGGATTCATGGTGTGAATTGCCTCCTGCCTACCTTCAAACATTAGTGGAGTCCATGCCACGTCGTCTTGCGACACTTCTGCGTGCTCAAGGGGTCCTACACGATATTAGGCAGATGTACGAGTTTTTTTGGCTCTTCAGTGTAGATGACAACAGGCTCCAACATCTCTACGATGTAATGGTTGCTGGTCAGCGTACCAGCGACGCGGAACAGGCGTGAGTGGGACTGGAATCTGATGGCACTCCATAACATAACCTCAGGTGCTGAGCTAGTATGATGGTACAAAATGCAGGACTCGGCCAGATCATCGTGGTGCTGCAAGCAGAAGCGGGATTCGTTGGAGAAGACGACGGCATGACATTCGTCCTTCCAGGCCCCATGTTACATGCGTTATTGCAGCACCCAACACATTTAGCGAGAAGTCAGTGACAGCCGCAGTAATGTGCACATGGACAACTAATCATGTCGTAGTCTTACCTTGCTCTATGAATTTATCCAATGTGGGTTCATTCAGGCGTGACCTTCTTGGCTTTGCTATTTTAATGGCAATACGTATATTAGCACATTGCTGTACTCACTATCATTACAAGGGCGTATTCCCATATTTTTTATCAACTATGCTAATGCCATATTTTAATATGTGTGTCAAGAAAAACTTGTATAAGTTATTCAAAAAGAGGACTCTGAAAATCTAAGGAAATTTAAACTATAACAATAAAATTTTATTCATATTATCGAAGTTAAAATCATTTGTAACAACATGTGGCTCACTTCACATTAAAGTACCCACAACACTGTTCTCTAATTTTCTTGTACGATTGTCAAACCCTATATCTTCGGTATTGCTAATGCTAATTTTTCATTCACAACAGCAATTTACGAAAATATCGTCCACCACATTTCCAATGTATGAAAATCGGGTGAAACACCGCCAGGAATCAAACCTGGTTCGTCGTGGTTGGAGGCAAGCAGTTTATGGAATGTAAGATAATTTACATCGTTACAAATATAGCAGTCTATATTTGCACGAGTTGAAGGTAAACGTATCACATGACTAATTTTTAAATTTAATTTGTAGAAACTAGATCATATTTACGAGTGGAGCTGTATTATTTACGAAGAACAAGCGAAATGAAGGTAATTTAAATGTCTGCTCATTGTAAAAAAAAATTATATGGCTGATTTAAAATGAGTTTATATATATATATATATATATATAGTTTTCCCAATTCGTTAATGTCATATTTACTTTTCGTATGCGTGCTTGCCATGCTGAGGGGCAGTGAACATTATTATAAAAGTAAGTCGCATGGTAAATATAGTTGACCCATTATAAATTCCTTTCCTTAGTCGTCACAGTGGCAGCTTCCTAATCGGCGGGACATTGTTTCCCCACTATTAGTATCTCTCCCTCGATGCCATCACAGTGCATGGAGAAGTGCCTTACACATCACTGAGGTGTAGGTCGCACATGTTATTCTAACGAAAGAAAATAAATACATATCCTTTTTAAAAATAACTTCCGCACCATTTCCTTGTCGCACATATCAAAACATGCCATCAGAAAAGTGTAAGCATATATGACAAGACAAAGATAATAAACTCTTGATGGTAAGAAATAAAATATACTTCTAAAAGGAGTTAAGTTATAATGTTCATTACCCCTTAGCTGAGAGCATAAGAGTGGGGCACAAAATGGAGCATCCACTGGTTGCCAACACAATCGCAAAGATTACTCACGTTTGTTGGGGGCATATCTCAATCCCATGCCCATTGGAGTCATTCTCACAATTAATGCCCTAATTGGCTGGTGGCTTTGTAACATGAAACAGTATCTAGCTCTTAGCATGGTGTGGGCCAACAAATGTATCAATATTTTAGGTATTTTAAATGTACACTTGCAAAAAATTGTGGGACCGACTATAATTATGAGAAGGCTTATAACGCAATGCATGCTTTATTCACAAGTAGGGGTGTTAAATATTTTAATTGAAGAACTAAGTCACNCAGAAGGCTTATAACGCAATGCATGCTTTATTCACAAGTAGGGGTGTTAAATATTTTAATTGAAGAACTAAGTCACAATTATAAATGGGCAGTTAAGTATATTTATGAGAAATCGTAAGTAATAAGGAACCATATCACCTGGATTGGAGTCAGGAGTGGTATATATGATGTGAATTTGGCGACTATGACTTCAATGGATCGAAAATGGCAGCCAATTATGCTTATAAGAAGAGTAAAGGCAAATTAAACCATATCACCTGAATCGAAATTCAAGAGAGGTCCCAATGACATGGATTTAGTGGCTACAATTTCAATGGATTGGAAATGGGGGCCAACTATGCTTNATTCAAGAGAGGTCCCAATGACATGGATTTAGTGGCTACAATTTCAATGGATTGGAAATGGGGGCCAACTATGCTTGTAAGAAGGCTGAAGGCAAGATGGCCATATCGCCTTGATAGAAATCAGTAGTTGTGCCTATGATATTAATTTTGCAGTCATAGCTTAAATGAATGGAAAATGATGGCCAACTATGCTTATAAGAATGCTTAAGGCATAATGGACCATGCCACATTGCTCGAAGTTNACATTGATCGAAGTCGGAAGTGGTACTTATAATATGAATTTGGCAATTATAACTACAGTGGATCAAAAATGGCTGCCAACTATTGTTAATGCATAATGGAACACATCACCTTGATCGAAGACAGTGGCAATACCTATGATATGAATTTAGAAGTTGTAACTTCAACAGATCGAAAAATGGCAAGCAACTATGCTTTTAGGAAGGCTTAAGTCATAATATAGTCAATATCACCTTGATCGAAGTCGGGAGAGGCACCGATGATACGAACCAGCCAGCTGTAACTTCAACAGATCGAAAATAGTGTTCAATTATGCTTATAAGAAGGTTTGTACTGGTCTGATACATTCCAGTTTGCATGTGTTCAGATTCAGCATTTGCTGGATGACGATAAACTATGTCTTAAAGTTCGTGGTGGTCCAAACAGACATACTGAGCTAAAAAAATGATCTGAGGTTTATGCAACCACTGCTATGTATTCGCAACTCGGGCTGGTTATGTAATTACTTAAAAAAAAATAATTGTGTCTATGCTTATCAAATTCAATATGGCATCAAACACATGCGAATAATCAAAGAAAACTCAAGTCCGAAAATATAAAACAATTGGTATTTTGACTTACACATCTATGCTTATAAAACCCAAAATGGAGCTGTCATAGTCACGTAATTGCATTTCCTCACATATTTTAGCGGCCTTACAAATATAAATCTGCAGACATGTTTCTCGATACACTTATTATAAAAGTTAAGTTAAAATATTATAAAATTAAAATTAAATGCATAACTTCTATAAAATTATGCTAGTGATTAATTGTTGGTTGTAGCATCGTATTCAAATCTGCCCTGAAAATACTAATTCGCAGACATGTTGCTTAGTACAATTATTTGTAATGCTTTAAAATGTAAAATATAATTGAATAAAATGAGTTTAATTATAAGTACATAACTTTTAATATCTCATCTCCGGCATGGTATCGCATATTATTATACACATATAATTTAAACCTCACTCATTACCATGTGTCCTGATAGATCACATGACTAGGGTGTCTGATCGGCAAACCAATGTGCTGTATTTCGCTACTCCATTCCTCCGAGAGTCTTCGATTAGTCGAGGTACTTACGAGCGGGAAATAGGACTGCCTAGTAGACAACTAGAAAGGACGATGTGGCCACAAAAAATTCGGTGGACGAAAAATAAATTACAAAATAAATGTAAAAGATGGCAATGGAAAACAAAATGGCGGACGGAAACAAAATGGCATGTACCTAAAGGTAAACATCAAGGACACAGAAGATTGCGCCTGTATACAAGATGGTAGAAAACCAAAGTTCTAGGTCAAGGACATGAGATGTCGACCATGATGGCACCCAAAATGGGGGACGGGACCACGACACCACAGCACCCAGCTCTTGTCCTTTTAACCCTTATTTCTACCTACTCATTAGGTAAGAATTGTTTTTAAAAAGCGGGATTAAAATAAGAAAACAAGCGATCTACGGAGAGAGTGTGTAAATATAAACGCAAAGACATCTGGATAACAAAGTAAACATAACACCGACGAACACGAAGTTCAAATATAGACAAATTGGGCATTGACTCCGGCAGATAGAGAGAGAGAGAGAGAGAGGTGAGGCTTGAATGGTGAGGTACCAGTCGGGGAGCAGGCGGGTGGTCTCGTGCAGCGCAGTACCCAGAAGCCCGACCGACTTGTGCAGCATCAGAGCGCCGCCGTCCGCCAGTCCCACCTTGTGCTTCGCCTGCTGCCACGCCTCCTCCAAGTCCTCGTAAGTGATGCACGCCTCCGAGCCTCTGCGGCAAAAACAACACCCTGTCACGGCTCTTTCTTTACTGTTTAATACAGATTACAACTTTACGTTAACAATTAACTATATAATGCATAATGTTTACATAAACACTTAAAAAAAAAACTCTTGTGAATCAACATTATTATTTTCAAACATAGAACATACATAAGAAAGAATTCAAATTGTTCTAACGGCCAACAGTAATAAAGCAATACAAACATATGCTAGTTTTTTAATAGGCGAATTACTGTCTAGCAGCAGTTCTACGAGTAGGGTTCATATTTACTACGAATCACACGCTTATCTGCGTACCCGTCAGGTGCAGGTACGCCAACTGCTGTTGTGTGATAGTAATCTTCCATGCCAGTTCGCATAGCGGCTGTTGTACCAANCCAGGTGCAGGTACGCCAACTGCTGTTGTGTGATAGTAATCTTCCATGCCAGTTCGCATAGCGGCTGTTGTACCAACTCGTGCATCAGCAGTTGTAGAAGATTCTACTAGATCAAGTACGGCAGCAGGTATCGTTTAATATCGGCTTTACTCTGTCAGGCCACAGAGAAGCAAGTACACAGAGACGAGATCGCGTGGCGGTTCCTTTGATGTGGGCATACCCCCTGATTAGCTACGCGGGACTGTAGGAATGAACCGTGCGTCTGATTGGCTAATGCATGCTGTGTACGTTTCCCTGTTGTCTGGGCTGACAGATGGCGAGTAAATTACCAGGAGCTGATTGGTGAACGGCGTTCCAACACTCTGCTGGCCAGTGACACCATTTTGCTGGCGTCTGCGTTAGGAGTTCGCTATAAAAGCAGAGGTTTCACATATGTATTCATATTTACTATGTGACCAGGCACTGCACTCATCCGTGGCTCGTCTTACAAACTACTTCAAGGCTATACTCTAAAGACTATAGTAAAATAAAGATAGGACCACACTACATAATGTTTGTCACCAGATTTGGGAGCAAATATTTCATCAGGCTATAGAGTTTCTTTCTAGTTATTTCTTAAGCCGTAAATGTGTAATATATGCAAGTTCGTAATCCAGTGTGTATTAATAACTGGTATACTGTGGTGCCGTCAGTAACAAGGTTTCTTGTCGAACGGGATGTGTGCATACGTAAGTATTGAATCCAGGAACATGCAGTGTAGGTGGTGTGTGCATAAAAATAAATATAATCTTTAAGCCCTCTGACGTCAGATTATTAAGAGAATATTTTTGTTTTTGCACGTATTTCTTAATATTTATCTTATCAATCTTTATTTATTTTTAATTTTCAGTCATTGAAAAAAAAAATGGAATTTGCCAGTTGTTTGTAATATTATGGAATTTTCGTATTCACATTCATCAGGGTTAACCTCACAAAAGTCAAGGTCACGTTCGCACTGCATTTGCCAGATTACGTAAAATTTGCTTACCTTCTCTCCTTGGCCTCGGCCCCAGAACTTGCTCCCGATTGCAGAGGCTCGTATATTACCATGTGTTCTTACAAATATAATGCATATTTAATTTTGGCATATTTAATTTAGAGAACTTTCAGACTTCCACTCTACCGCGGGCAAGCCTCTAATTTTACATCTAAACATCTTGCTAATAAAGCCGAGGTGTATACAACATAATTATGTCTCCTTTTTTCACAGATATCTTGCTAAAGCAACAAATGATCACGGTAAGGAAAAACAATAAGTACTCGGAGTCAAATATGTATGTTTTTTTTGGGGCTGGAAATGTACGGTTATGAAGGTAAAAATAGTGGATCCTGAATGGTTACATAGGTTCTTGCTCAAGGAAATTAAAAGTTTGCCAACTTACTATGCGGCTATGCGTTGAAAGTGGGTGTGGATATTATTATACGTGGATGCATCAAGAACCATCGTAAAAAAAATGTATTAAAATACTACTGTTATTGATACGGCAGGTGAATACAAAAAAGGGTGAATACAAAAAAGGACCTTGGAGGGAGGGGGAGGGGAAGTCCGGGTTAAAAATCCCTCAAAACTTTTAGGACGCTTTAAAACAGAAAAAAAATAGCTACCAGTAATGAGAAATTAGCTAAATAAAAAGGTATAATAGAACAATAGAGGCAAGTAAAATAAAAATAAAAGTCTCTACATATACTGTTGTTATGCAGCTCCAAAAATTTTATAGGCACTGTTTTCTCAATTAACCCCATCCCATTCAAAAATATACATTTTTGCCTACGTGGGGTTGCGGTGGCTGAGAAGTTAGCCTGCTCGCCACCCACCAAGGCTAACCGGGTTCAATCCCCGGCCGGGGCACTCCCGTAGTTTTGCATGCGGGAAACGTGCCGGACGATGCCACCGGTTGGTGGGTTTTCTCGAGGATCTCCCGTTGCCCCCGCCCTTTAATCCTGACGCTGCTCCAGACTCACCCCGATCACCCTCATCGGCTCTCAAGACCTCGCTGTTAAGAGCCGTCCAAATCTCTTCACTCATTCTCACTCATTCTGCATACGCCACTGGACGACTGTGGTTATTTAGACTGCAGCACGGACTCTACCGCGGAGGGGCGGGCATTTGCAGTGTCCTTGTACGTACTGGATGACGTTCAAGTCGCTGCTGGGGGAGGCGGCGGGCAGCGCGAGTGCGCAGTTATCTCTCTCGTGTCTCTCTCGTGTCGAGGATAGATACACATGTTAAACTATAATGTTAATCGAATTTACATAATAAGCTACTTCAGCCATAATTAAAAACTTCATACGTATAAACCTATTTTGAATTTCACAAACAAAAAAGTTATAGATATATCAACAAAAGTAATTTAAGTTACATGCGATATTTCTGAATTAAAATATGTACACCTGCACGTTATAAATGCCTTAATTAAAACATACGTGTAGGCATGAATGCCTGGCATTGTGAAGATAATGAAACACTGTACATGCTTGTATGTTAAAAATATTTAAATACTCTAAAGTGTTTACGAGAAAAAAAACACATGTAACTTATCATGTGAGGTAATAATCACTACGTTAGTAGTTCCAATATGATAGACTGTTATTTTTTCAATAATTAAACCATTACATGGCTACAATTTGTCGTGAATAACTGCGTTGACATTGCCTACTTATAAGTTCATTTTTTTCTTATTTTTATTGGAACATTTGTTGCAATGTGGTTAAAACGAAAAATAACCGCCATATGATCATTATGTAAACTTAGGTGTTATGAATCGGCCAGATAAAACATACACAAGCAAACATTTCCAGACATTTAGTGTACAACCAGCACACTCATAAGATTCCCGTGCGTCTCTTTTCAAACGAAGAAATTTCCGTATGTGTAAGGAAATTTCCGTATGTTTGGCAAACCCTGGAGGGCCGATATTCGTCTTCTGCGCATGTCCGCAACGTTGGCTCGCCCATCGCCAGTACAACTGTCAAAATCACATGGTTAATAGCGATGAACGTATTTGTTCACGTTTGGTTTTCCCCTAGACCCACCATTTGCATTAAAACTATGTCAGAGAAGTGTAAAAATCGTTTTGGAGTGCTCATTTACATACATTATTTTCTATGTAGCATCAAATTCTATCCACGTCTGTTTTAATAGTTCTACTGCCAAAAATGTCAGTCCAATGCTGTTACTGCGCAGCTGGCACTCGCACTATGTCCAATATTCTCTCTACACCGCAGACATACCTGTCCCTCCCTAAACACGCAACTATATCATTTCCACGGTTAATTGAGCCCTGCTAAGAATAAATTACTTTCCTCATTTTATAATCTTTTGCCATGTGTAGAATTATCATTTCCATGGACCGTTTCACTTTATTCGTGCGTCATCCAAGTGAAAACTATGAATCTTCAGGGAAGTAAATGCGTTGATAATATTCAAATTCCTGTTCTTGTGAGTGTAAAACAACAAACACTGACTTAAGTTGTCATAAATTTAAACACTACACTCTAAATACAACGTCAAGTCGCAGAATTATCTTTTACTAATTCGTAGCCAACTCATCTGGGAGCCCGCGTTACAGCGTGAACTCTAGCACATACGTAACTATAAGAAGTGATTTTTTTCCAACGTCTATTTCAAAAGCGTCTACTTTACTGCGAAAAGCCGTCACTTGGTTCCTTGAAATTTAAGAAACATGTCTACTTAGTGCACGAACTGGATTGCAGTGTGTTTGCAATACTCGTTTTTCAAATAAACTGTTTCACGTGAGCACAGCCTGTCTCCACGCGAAAAGAAATGACAAGTCATACCAGGGCGGAATACCTCTTTCAGCACTTCAAGCGTACTGCAAACAATAGTTTGAAGTTCTTCAACATGGTCAAAAACGAAATTCCAAACCTTTATAGCTTAAAAGTTGTGCATAAATACCTGCAAATATAGTATATAACCCTTGCATTGATTTTTGCTACAAACTTTCCACCAATAATATTAAAGTATCCTGAAGTCGCATATTAAATTGTGTGTGAGACGCAATGCCTACACGCGTGTTCGGAGCCTTGCGCGTAGCGGCAACTGAGCTCTCTATGCGCGTGCCATTGTCGCCCTTACCGTTTGCTCTTGTCGTGCTTCAGAAGCACAAAATATCTTCATGTAGACAAGCACCTTACAGTGCGTGGGGTAAGGGTGCGAATCTTGCGCATTGCAAACTAAACCACTCGTCGCAGATTTTGGTTGGACCTCTCCTTAGGGAGAGAGTACTCTCCTATAAGCATTACATTAAATGTATTTTTTGTCTTGATAGGAAAATTATTGGAAAAGGTTGTTCGTTCGACAAATAAAAGTATATATAGTATGTATTTTTTCTAATTACATTTTGTGTATACCAAGAGTTTCGATAATACGGAGCCATTTATATTTATAATTTAAGGATGCATAAGAAAACCCGATACAAATATATTCAAGCAAAATTACCTATACAATTAAATAAAGAGTTATAGGATGTAATTATAACTTGTAACATAAAAGAATCATGCCTTATTAACCGCCAACCTCCCTCAAAAATGCTCATTTTAAAAATGCACGATGAATAAGTACATCAATTACTCTTGCCGACATATCTTATTGCGAATTTGACGTTTGCAACATATTTACAAATAACGGTAAATATGGAAGTAACTAGGACCACGCCCCCATTTCGTCTCATCAGCTATGGCTCAGTCCTGCCAGCCTCACACACGCTTCCCCCTTGCGGCGGAAACTACTGCCGCCTTCTGGGTTTTCTAAGTGTGCTCGCCTTTATTCTGACCTTCCCACATAGCACAGGATATCCACCGGATATCCTAGTTAGATCCACAATATCTAGAAGTCATCTAAGTTCTCTAAGTCTTACAGTGAATCTCGAATGTATATCCTTTGGATATCCATTAGTAGATACCGGTTTGTACCACTTACTGGATATCCATTAGATATTACAAAACCATCAATGGCTATTACTTAAGGCAAGTGACTACATATAAAGATATATATAGGACATCCAATATGTATATATCACATTTTGGATATTGGGCGGACATTTGGATATCTTTTGGTAGTCTTGTGAATGTAACTTTGCTATTCTTGGATGTCCTGAATATCCGAGCGTGACATCCGCCAGATATCCTCTGGATGTCTGTGTGCTACGTGGATTGCTTTCCGTCAATGCTCCATCCACACCTCACTTCACTACCACGGGTACTAAGGACATTGTTGTTGAGTGCTATCTAACTCCCTCAGCCCGACATTGCTTTATATTTTTCCTATACACTGTTCAACCGCTAGGCTCTACACGTGATGCATTTCTATTTTTCAAGAAATATTAATAAAATAAAATTTCACTGTTTCTCCGTCCTCACATGGCAGAGCGAGAAGTTTGTTTGAGAAGTCTGAGAAGTTTGAAAAGTTTGAGAAGTTTGAGAAGTTTGAGAAGTTTGAGAAGTCTGCTTAAATGTTCTTAGCGCGTTTGAGGCAGGGAAGTGCGGGAGCGATAAGGACTACACTGGCACGCGTGCCTCATGTCCCTTCGCCCCTACGCGCAAAGCACTGAACTGGCGCGCAGTGTTCTCGTCTTGCCACGTGTATCTATGGGACTTTAAGAGGTGACCCTATTATTTTATTAATGGAAAGTCTGAAGTAAAGTTCAATTCAGTTCCCTATAATAGTTTCCCAAGTTTCCAACCAATATATTATGAGATATAGCAGTGTGGAAAACCCGGTTTTTAGCTATGCCGGAGGGCCCGGGAATAGCATTTGTAACGTACATGACGTATTGAGAGCATTATACGTACCTCACCTGAGGTGTGTTTTCTTTTCGTACATCGATATCATAAGGACACATTTAATGGTTTGGTAAAAAAAAACACGGATTTCAAACACACTCCAACGCAATTCAAGTGACAGGTAGGCACTCTTAAATAATAAACACAAACTTGCTCGCAGAAATGAAATAATGTAAACTGCGAAAAAGTGTTCCCTGAGTCACTTCATTGTATATATGTAATCGTAGAAAAAACCTACCGTTAAAATGATTCTCATAATCTTATGACTTCACAGTTTTAAAATTAAAATTTATCAGTTTAACATTTTTTGTAAATAAAAATAAGGGATTTTGAATGCTTTTGCCATTATGTACCTTTCAATTTGTCGTTGTTAAAGGTGTGATTTTACCGGGAATCGAAATCGAAAGGTGTTAAATTTTTAATACAATCATCAATTTAAAAATTAATGTTATTAGCATGGTTAACATGATATATACTTCATATCAAACACGCTTTACATGTAGATGTACTGCAACACTGCAGAATAATTGCTGAATTATTTTTTAATCAGGTGAAAAGGACTAATTTTCTATTTATAGAAAACATATGTGATAGAGTATAAGAAAACTGCTGCAATTAGTTGGAAAAGTCAACCATTGCCATAGGCTTGCTATCCGTAATTACTGAATCACTTTTGGGGACGTTAAGCATTCCTGAGTCGACCACAAGCAGACAATACTCCCACACTCTTATACATTTCCCCAACTATTATTCGATAATACCCTACAGTGGTAAATACAATGGAAAAGGGGAAAATTCCCCTTTCCCAAAGAGCTCAACCTTGCTCCAGAAATTTAATGATATTTATTTATATAAAGCGTTACAAAAATATTAAGGAAATTCATAGAAAAATACTTTACTCCATTACTGACTCTAAGGGACTCTTAGGGAATTTCTGAACACCAAGTGTGGCAGCACTAACCGAACTAAACTTTTTTGTCTACATTTATTACGCTTATACTAACCACCTTTAGTATAAAAAAAAAAGTATCGTTTATTTGAAGGAAAAAAAAAAAAAAGGAAAATTCAATTGGCTAAAAATATTAAAGAAGTATTTAATTGTGAATATATTTCGCACAAGGTTTTTGATCGCGTGAATGTTCTGCTGTAATATCATGAGCTCTGTGCCTATGTTTTTTTTGTGGACCAATCATTACTCCGCGTATTGGCACGAGTGCTCGCGAATACACTATGAGCTCAACGAGAGAGAATCCGGCTGAAGAAGATGCCTCGGTTGGGAGGAACCAGGTAATTGACCGTGGAGCCAGGCAGCGAAGCGCATCTCACGAAACCACGAGATGTAACGGAATCCTGACTACGAAGATGACTCTGCTAGTACTATAACTTCATGACTAATAACACGATTGAAATAAATGGGGTCTTGTTCGAACGGGCTTACGACTATGGTGCGGGAGTAACCTTGAACTGGCCCGCTGTGACTGGCAGCCATTTTGAGGGTGGGCGAAGACCGGGAAGTATATCTTGCGACTCTGGTGTGCCGGTGTGCTTGTTTTGGTGCCTAATGTAAGATCTCGTCCAGATATGTCGATTTAAAACCATAAAATCCAAGTATCCCTTCAGTTGCTTTCATTTCATTCTCATGTTCCAAATAAAATATTACCTGTTATCACATACGTATTCACGCAAAACACACGGCAGTGTTCCCAACGCAACCTCACCCGGATAATATATATATATTTTTTAAATTTTACACAGAAATTATTTAAACTCTACGCCCTTGAAATACCAAGAAAGGGCACCGGAAATTAATGCTTAATTTTAAATCTTCACCCAACATATTTTTTAGCGGCATGTCATCTCAGAAACTACACAATGTGTACGAACAGAAATTGGTTTACCAGCGTGATCTAGTGTTTGCATCAAATCGGTTACGTAAAGATGGTGTCATCTACTGTTTCGGAAAGAAGTTCCGCCTGGAAAATGAAGCTTTTACGTTATTTTTCAGCATATTTTAGAATTTATCGCCAAGCAGTGCTATAAGAGGCATCTAACATTTGTGAAATTTTCATAGCGTAACCTAAAGTACAATTATTTTGTCAATGGTTCCCTTAGAAAGTTTTAGGAGGATGTATAATACATCTAAAACTTTATCACCGATTTAAAGCTAACTTGGTATCGTGTTAACACCATAAGAGGAAATTTAATTATTTGAATTTGTGTGCATTTTTTTCGTTATTTTAGATATAGTGCCAAATAAATTATTCAAAATAATAATGCAATTTATAAATATTTACTGACAAAACAAGATTTAATTTATGTTCTAAATTATTATCAATAACACCAAATTCCTCCACCCGCTCTCCTTTTTCATCAAAAGACCTTGCGTTACATAAAATTTCGATATTTGAATTTCTACAATTATAGCTAAGTATTTTTTGCGACTTAAACCATATACCAAACCTAAATTAAATACGCCTTTTAACCGTTTCTCTGCTATAAATAAAGTATTTAAGAAATTATCAATCTCCTCTTTTCAATTTCAGTAAATTTTGGTTGGCATACACTGGCATATCCATATTCTCTTATTATATATAAATATGTGTATATATATATACACACACACACACATAGTACATTCACGGTTACTTTCAAATATTTTCTGAAGCCGTGAGCCCTGCTAAAGTTCTACTTCCAGGATATTCCTCAGTCTCATGCTAACAAAGCTAATTAGAAAATTACCGCAAAGGGACAGCGCACCGCATTACTCACTTTAATAACATTCTGCATCATAAGAACTATTTCTTACTAGGCATTACCAAAACGTACTGTTTTATTTTTATTAATTATAAATGAAATATTATAACTCATAAATGAAATATAAGTAAACCTTCAATTTATTCAAAAATACGGTACTCTTCTATTAACAAAAGTATAAAGCGCTTGTGATACAGGCATATTTAAAAAAAACCTAAACACGTCAAGCATGAACCAATTTTTCAATGGTTCTATTCTAAAAGTGCGAAGAAACACCTTAAATAGAGTATGCGTGTATATATATATATATATATATATATATATATATTAGAAATATGTCTCCTTGAATACTGATATTTGTAATTTTTTTTTACAGATTTCTGCATGATTTTGATAATCCCTCCTGCAAGCTCAGACAGGCAAATAAACTAACCCTGTCATCAATTCTCCATAAAAGTAAATATAAGATTACTTAAATATGCAGCCAAATGTAGAATAAAAAGTAGGCCAAACAGTTGTGTGGATAAAGTCTCGTCATTTGTTGTTTCCTCACCTGTGTTTGGAGCTACTTTTTGTTCGCTATTAACTGAGCAATGTTGGCAGCCCTNAGTTTCGTCATTTGTTGTTTCCTCACCTGTGTTTGGAGCTACTTTTTGTTCGCTATTAACTGAGCAATGTTGGCAGCCCTGCAAATAGCTAGAAAACGTTCCTTTCAGCTTACTGGACTCAAGAGCAGCAGCATGTCGGAAAAACTAGTTCCTCTCAGCCCACACGCATTTGGGGTTGGCCAAGTTGAATGCACGTGACCTTGAAACTGACCTCCACGTGTCCTTAATACCAAAAAATGAAAAAACTCAAAAAAAAAAGTTTTCCTTTTTATTTTAGATAGAGCGATTCAGTAGCATTTGATAAATATTTATATTTGTTTAACTTTACCATATTCCTTTAGTTTATGCATTTTACATAATTTATAAAAATTATTTGTAAAATAAAAACATACAATAATTATTTAAATTTTAAAGAAAATATTTTAAAAAGCATTTAACTAATGCTTATTACAAAATTACTTCTTTGCATGCGCCATCCACTCCAAAGTTTGAAGTGTGACTCTTACTCTTTTAGCCACTCGTCGCTCTACACAGACACCAACAAACAATGTGTGTGTGTGTGTGTGTACCCTCGAAGAGTGTAAAGTTTACTCAAATTCTCTCAATCCTCAACCCAACTAAATTGTTCAGTCCTTTGGGTTATTTAATCTCATTTTCTCTACTTAATATAGGTAGTCCATAAAAAAANACCCAACTAAATTGTTCAGTCCTTTGGGTTATTTAATCTCATTTTCTCTACTTAATATAGGTAGTCCATAAAAAAAACGAACCAATAACACACCTCTGAGGGTCACACACACACACACACACACACACTATATATATATATATATGTCCCCCTCCAAACTCCAACCCTTCAATATCTCATCAAGTTGCCAGATGCTACAACCACTCGATCCTCTCCGCTCTTGTCTATTTATAGGAATCGAAAAATCTCTCCAGTACATAATTCAGAAACTACAGAACGCATATCTACGTTATGCCTTTAATTTTAAGAGAAGAGAGCACATAACGGGATACTTGAAAGTTAAAACGTTCTAACTGGTTGGCAATGGAAAACGGAAGACTGCCCCAGTTTGCCAGACAGGTCGATATAGTTGTTCAGCACAAGCAAACTATATACATACTTAAGAAGTAAACACAGCTAACACCTAACCACGGACATTTCACTCAGACTAAATTGTGAAAGAGTTAGATAATTTGAAAATAATTATGTCAGATTCGTAGAATAAGCACATTAGTGTACATTAACTCAAGAATTTATGTTAATTTTTTTAGTGATGATATTTTGGGGTATATGTTACACATATTTATAATATTATTATATTAATTACGTTAGTTTATATAAGTTTATTTAAAAAGTTTTTTTTTTTTTCTTGTTGCTGGTGTTGTAATGTGGTGCTTATTTTACACGTATTTGTTGAAAACCGGCTAATGGCTGAACCGTACGTGGCTAAATAAATAAGTAAACATTCGTACTTGCATAAGTTGGATGGATTTTTCATATTTACCAAATCCTTAGTCCCATGTACGAGTGGCAAAGAGAATATTACTTATCGCTAGAGAACTGCAAATTACGCATAACTATTTGGTGACATGTTATACTTCAAGCACAAGTACGAACGCACTACTTTTTTATTGTATCATATTTAAATTGACAGGTCTTGGGTATCTCTTCGCCAATGCAAAACACTTCATGTTGGCGTGAGCGAATCGTGTGCCGTCCAGTTATAATGAAGTAGGCTCTTTGTTTGAAATAAATTTTTTAATTCTTGTGGAATATACACGCAAATTATGTTAAATGTGTATAAACTGTCGCAGAATAACCATTCAAGTTTTATTTTCATGTGTATAAAAAAACAAACATAATGAGGGTAGGTATTTAGGAACCACATTAATAATTATATTACTTTAATGTCAACCTAGAAATAATTTAAGTGGTTTTTAAAATAGAGTTGTGTATATTCGGCACGCTTCTGTGGAAGGGCAACCCTCGCATAGACAAATGTGAAGTTTCATGGCCGCTCTTAGGAAGTTTGTGAAGGAGGAAGAGTTAAGCGAGCTAATTCCTGTTCCGGTCTGGCAAATCAGAACACAGGGGCTTTCCCAGCTACAGATTTTAGCATTGTTTATGTGATGGTAATATGTGTGCCAACGCGGAGGTCTATAGGTTTTTAAAATTATAAAAATAAAAAGTTGCATTAAAGATGTTATATTCGGTGCCTGACATGTTTGTACGTGTAGACTGGGGGTGTCCTGTAATTGGCCGAAGTATTTTTTGTAGAGTGGGGCCCGTAGCCCTGCGGCAAGAGAACTTTCTCGTGGAGTGGATCCCAAGTCACCTTGAAGTGCAGTCGCGTTGGCGTTACGTCTTCAATGTTGTGCTGAGTTCGGAAGTGCTATTTATTTAATTTGTACTTGATCCTGGGCTGCCTTGAAGCGTGTTCATACGGGGTTACGTCTTGTCTACCGGACAGAGATTGCCCAAGTGTCTTTAATTAATTTCAGTTGGCTCAGAGACAAGACGGGATGAGAATTTCCGCCTGGTCACCTGATCGCACGATTAATTTTTCTGTAGCGAAGTTTTTACTCTATCGGAAAATCTACCCTTGTTATGCGTAATGGTATATTATCCTTGATCCGTCTCGTGCAAGCAAGGAAAGTAGGGTTTTTTCAGTGTGTCTAGCATCTATAACATGGAGAAGCTCATTTAACGTTCAGGGTAAATTAGCACAAGGAGGGCTCTCGGTTAAGTTTGAGGCTAGTAGCAAGTGAGGTCTCAAGTTATTTTCGGTGGTGGGAACTTTCTCCAGGTAAACTGAGATATTTCTTTTTTCTCTATTGCGGAGATTTTCACCCATCGGATATACGACTCTTGTCGCACGAAATTACATAGTATTCGGACCCCTTCTTGCGCGAAATGGGCAAGTGGGATTTTTTCAGAGCATATTAATGTGTATTTAACAAGTTGTGTTTAATTTCGGTGATGCCCTTCGTAATCTTGAAAAGTGAAAGCCTCCAACGACCGCTAGCAGCTTCGTGTGGAAACCATGTTTTGTTACAATGTGCATTGGTCGTGTAGCTGACACATGCTAAAAGCCGTACTTGCTCTGTATGCGTGTGTGTGCAGGGTCTGTGTTTATCGTGTATGTAAATCTGGTGTTATTTAACGGAAATTGAACCTGGTTCACCGAGATGGGGCCAGCTGTCTGGTCACTGCACAAAATCAAGGTTCTAGGTTTAGAGTGAATGAGGTCGGAATCTTCGAATCCGAGTTGAGTTAGATATGTGGTCTGCCGGCTCAAATTGAGGTTCTCTTAACTTAATTTCTGGTCCGTCTGTTTTTTGGCAGTTGTATGTGCTTGACAGTGAAACTCATGTCATACCAAGAGGGAGTAAGGGGAGGGGGNTCCGTCTGTTTTTTGGCAGTTGTATGTGCTTGACAGTGAAACTCATGTCATACCAAGAGGGAGTAAGGGGAGGGGGGCGGGTTACCTACAAGGGGGGAAGCCTCCATCGATTTAGAGGTTTCCTTGAAGCTCAAGTTCGAGTTCTGAGNGGGGGCGGGTTTCCTACAAGGGGGGAAGCCTCCATCGATTTAGAGGTTTCCTTGAAGCTCAAGTTCGAGTTCTGAGTCTGAGATAAGATTGCGGCCTGACCTGTCGTTCATTCTGTGTGAACATAGTAGCTTAAGGATCTATCCACCTTTATTTGGCTGCTGGACAACTGACGAATATGCATGCATTTCGTCTTGACAATATTTAAGAAGCTACCATGACCAGTCCATCAATCGACGAGTTCTGCTACTGGCATAATAGCTACCTACACATGTTCATGGAAAATGATGATGTTACCAACGTGTAGCACCGTAGATGTTCGAATTTTCTCCCTGGCCGTACGAACCAAAGCATCAGCTCGTGGTATTTTGTGAACCTGGAACATGCACCCGACGACAGGTATTCCTGCCAACATNTACGAACCAAAGCATCAGCTCGTGGTATTTTGTGAACCTGGAACATGCACCCGACGACAGGTATTCCTGCCAACATCGAAGACGGGCTGTATTTTATTTTAGCAATCACATGTGCTATCATTATGGACAGCATGGAAATTACATCGCTCGCTTAGGTGTTTTGTGGTGCNTATTTTATTTTAGCAATCACATGTGCTATCATTATGGACAGCATGGAAATTACATCGCTCGCTTAGGTGTTTTGTGGTGCCCTATTCAAGGGTGGGGGCCTTTGTAATGTCATAGAGTAAAAGCATATGGCTGTGAACTGCTTTGTAATAAAATTACATTTTTGGTGACGATGTACATGAGGAGTGTGGCTGGCAAGTGCTAACACTGTTCTTCCCACACATGCAGACGTCACAGTTATCCAACACCGAGCAGGTGTGAAAACGACTTGGAAGCACGTATGCAGATTTCAGTTACCTGACGCTGTGCAGATGCAGACCTGTAACCATTTTGACAATAATGTTTTTCATACCTGAGCTCTTTCTTTTCGTCATTACCATTCCTTTCATATGCGCCTTCAGCTATTTAAATTTACACTTAAAGTATTAACTGATATAGGTTTGTACAAATTATTTTATATAAATGATATTTTTTAACATTATTATTTATTTACAACGACATTTATAAATCATATTTTTCTAAATCGTAAAAACATATTTTTTGTTTTCAATTAATACTTTGAAAATTATCGAATTTCTTTCCTGCTGCACTTTTTACAACATAGAACACAAAATAATTTGTTTCCCATATACACCTCAAGAAAACAGAACATACCTTGTGTCACCCACATGCTTACACTTCGCACGTGCAAAAATCATTTTTTGCCCTCACCGCAATTTTTTTTGCACTCCGCACCATCACGCCCCCACACTGTAAATATATATATTTTCAAATCCAGTGTTCGTCCCCATCCTCGTCCGGCGAGCTCGTTTTTACCTCACACGGCAGGCTGCGACAAGTCGTGGTCCGCTTGACGAACGGAACCATGTCGGATTCTTCGTCCAGTAGGAGTCTATGCGTCTCGCCATCGCATGCTTCGCTGAAGCGAAACACTGTTTCCCGGTCCCCTCGTCGTATCTCGTTGTCCCTGCGCTGGCAGCCTTCTTTAATGACGATGGTTTAACCTTAGATCAACTCCACAGTTCGTTGGGGCTGCATGGTAGGCCTTATATTGTACACTGCACAGGTTTCACCATCGCACCGGATTCTGTCCATAAAATAAACTTTTGACTTGCCTTCAGCATTCACGATCCTCGGGTTGTACTCAGGCACCAATGTGTAGTAGAGGCGGGCATGATTCACACCATCGCAGGCTTCTATGTATTTCACCACTGTATCCTCGTACCGTGGATCGCCCAGCGAGTAGTCCACACGACGGAATCCTGAGATGGCGTTGGGATAAAACTTCACCATACCTAACACGAAGGAGCTGGTGTACATCACCTCGTGCATTGAAAATCATGGAAGTGGTACGATGGGAGTAGCTTTGGTGGGCATAAACCAACTGCTGCTAGTGCCGATAGTAGTCTGCGTGGAGATCTAATGTGCCGGAAGCCAATCATCGCATGTCGTCGAGGTGAGTGGGTGTGTTAAGTGGAGCTGGTGCTGGGTCGTGGACGCGATGTGATCAGCAGCATGAGGTTGGCGGTGGCCTGGTCTACAGAGTCGTTCATGGTTTCACTCTGCGGACTCTTCGATAATGGAGGCGGTGCTGTGGACAGTGGAGGTGATGGTCGGTGACGAATTTGCGACTAAGGTGGTGGCTGTGATGGGGGCGNGGTGCTGTGGACAGTGGAGGTGATGGTCGGTGACGAATTTGCGACTAAGGTGGTGGCTGTGATGGGGGCGGCTGCTGCTGCACAACGTCGTGCCGTGCACCAAGCGCGGGAATAAGGAGTGTCCGGAACAGACGTGGTGCAACCCTCNCTGCTGCTGCACAACGTCGTGCCGTGCACCAAGCGCGGGAATAAGGAGTGTCCGGAACAGACGTGGTGCAACCCTCGAAGCATTCCTTGCACGGTAGATAGTCGCGAATATCTTCGTTCGTCCTGCTGCAGGTAGGCCGAAGTCTCTTGTACATGTACCAAATTTCGTGGTGTGCGTACGTCAGCAGGAAATGCCAGTTCTTTTTCCATATCGAGGGCCGCGAGTGAGCGTAGCCTCCCATACGCAACGATAGCCGAAATAATTTTCTATCCACTGGGACAGCATGCAAACATCTTCTAAAACTGCATACGAAAAATAAACTGTATACTCTAAGGCAAGCAGGTGACGACTATGGCAGCAACAGGTGGAAGACTGGGTCCCGTGGCCTTTTACACACTGGTGTATGCGTGCAGTGCAGGGGGAAGAGGAGGATGTAGTCGTGGAGGGGAGGGAGGAGGTGCTAAGAAGTGGGCGATATGGGTGAGCTATGGTGGAAGATGCTGAAAACATGAGTTGCCAGTGTACTGCAGGGGTCAATGTCAATGAAGGGATGTGATGGGAAAAGATGAGGGGGATGGGGGGATTTGTAGGTAGCGGAGGGTGTCGCACGAAAGCTATTGCTGGTCGAGCTATGACGAGTAGTTCGTGGAGTGGGCAGCTATTAGATAAATTTACANGTGTCGCACGAAAGCTATTGCTGGTCGAGCTATGACGAGTAGTTCGTGGAGTGGGCAGCTATTAGATAAATTTACAGTGCATAAGGCTATGGAAATGGAAATGTTCTTGTCTGAAGCACCATCGAAGTTTGCTCATCTTTGAAGAATCAGGGATCCGTGATTTATGAGCTGAAATTATTTCTGTCAGGTACTCCGAATATCACNTTTGCTCATCTTTGAAGAATCAGGGATCCGTGATTTATGAGCTGAAATTATTTCTGTCAGGTACTCCGAATATCACAATGGATTCAAGCCACCATATAAGCATCAAGCTGTGTATTTTTTCAATGTTCCGGCATGCTCGGTGAGACATTTTTCTATTGGCGCTGAACGACAAATTTTATTTTCATTCGCGGTTTCGGGTGCTTGAATTATTTTTCACACTTAGCATTTCACATTTTGGTGGGATGGAGCCTCGTTGCCGTCACGATGTGTTTCACAGCCCATTTAACATATTACTGTCTCTTGCGTACATACCAGGCACTGGGGGTTCGCGTTTCAGACCTCTGTACATGTACCAGTGTTGAAGTATGATGATTTGCATTTGAAGGTGGGAAGCAGAACACGATTGGTTAGTANACCTCTGTACATGTACCAGTGTTGAAGTATGATGATTTGCATTTGAAGGTGGGAAGCAGAACACGATTGGTTAGTACACAGTTGTTTTTTCCACTCGCGCATGTAATATCATGGAAAGAATGTGCGAGCTCAGTTTTGATACATGCATCGACGATTTTTTTTTACTGAAAGAGATGTACATGATTCGATGAATGGCTGAGAGGTGAAAAATGTGTTTCCGACAAATTGAAGGTATAAAATTTACCACATTAAATTCTANATTCGATGAATGGCTGAGAGGTGAAAAATGTGTTTCCGACAAATTGAAGGTATAAAATTTACCACATTAAATTCTAAGCACGAAAATACCTTGTTGTAGCTTTATTCGCTTGGAAACATCACCGACGATCGAAAACAAAATTCGGTCACGCCGACTCAAAAATATGCATTCGATAATAAAGAGGAGGGGACTTGTATTCTCTTCCATGCTGCTGCCTTAATCGATTTTAATGGTGGTATATAATTTTCAGGCATGTGAGATATTTTTTCCGAAAGAAATTACCTCTTCATTTCTTGCACCAATTTGTCTTTATAAATAAATAGTTCGTCGCATTGTATTAGGCTTAATTCTTACTGATAAAGGGTATGGTATGTGTATGAATGGAATGTGAAAGAGATTCTCGGGCTGCTTAAAACAATTTGGGAAACTCGCGATGTGAATTGTGATATGCATGTCTATTTCTCTCTGTATTTATTAGTGCAGGTAATTTTTTATGTACATTTCCAGAATGATTTTATTTTTACATTCCATGATTTTCTTCCCAAACAGTGTACGAATCAGGATTAGGATGGGTCGATNTCCAGAATGATTTTATTTTTACATTCCATGATTTTCTTCCCAAACAGTGTACGAATCAGGATTAGGATGGGTCGATGTTACGGTCTCGGCTTCGTACATTTTTTAAATAGTTTCAGTTCTCCTTACCCCCTCCCCCCGGGTTTNTCCAGAATGATTTTATTTTTACATTCCATGATTTTCTTCCCAAACAGTGTACGAATCAGGATTAGGATGGGTCGATTTTACGGTCTCGGCTTCGTACATTTTTTAAATAGTTTCAGTTCTCCTTACCCCCTCCCCCCGGGTTTATTTCCTGATTATTTTTTGACTTGCTTAGGGTGCTAATAATTAATATGTATATTTTACTGATGTTTTTTAAACGCTGAACTTCCCATGTATGGAATATTTGGAGGGTTTTTACATAATACTGTATAATNAACGCTGAACTTCCCATGGATGGAATATTTGGAGGGTTTTTACATAATACTGTATAATTCTATGTCGAGGGTGCACTAGAAGGTCTTCCTCCAACACTTTATTTGTGTAAACGTGTGACCTTTATATCGGTATTTTTAATGTTACTTCTTGCAGTTGATGTATATTTATTGTTAGCATTCTATTCGAAATCTTGTCTGCTAGGGTATTTTAAGCCACTCACTTTATATTACATCTCATTCTTTTTTTTAATTTTTATTGTTTCCTCTTTAGATTACCTACTTGAATGAGGAGCTGCAGTTCGACGGCTTGTATGTAGAGCTACATCGGGGGCTGAGTGGATCGCATGATGTACGGACTACGANGAGGAGCTGCAGTTCGACGGCTTGTATGTAGAGCTACATCGGGGGCTGAGTGGATCGCATGATGTACGGACTACGAAGAGGGGAGCATCGTCTCGACCCAAGATGGAATTTATTCCAGAACATAATGTCGTTACTATGAGAAGAAATTTTCTGAAAAAGTAATACTCGGCGACATGGGGTTAGCTGTATTCGGAATGTGGAGTATGTTATTTTCACAAGTGAAAAATACAAAACGCTGTTTGGTCGACGAAGTGGCAACCTGAAAAGTTATCTCGAAATCTGTGCTGGTCTACCTTCACTGCCTGCTAAGCGTTATCTGCCGACATTGCATCGGAGATGTGCTGGGATGGTAACTGGCGCTACACACACTGGATAATCATCGAAACAAAAAACTTCAGCTGCGAATTTCGTGGGCAGATCGTTGATTCATTCCACGCAGCTACTCCAACAAGACTTTCGCAAATGCTAATGAAGCACGAAGGAAATAAATGAACGCATGTGTAAGGAGTTCCATACTTATGACATATCGATGTGTGAAGTGCTCTAAACAGTTTACTCGCACCGACCGTTAAAAAAAGTTATCGCAAAGAGTGTGAACGGGGTGCACCATCCTATGATGCAGGTCTAGAGGTTCCTCCTTACTATTTGTAGTTCACTGCAAAGGCTGGCACCAATGNGGTGCACCATCCTATGATGCAGGTCTAGAGGTTCCTCCTTACTATTTGTAGTTCACTGCAAAGGCTGGCACCAATGCAAACTTCAACCCGCGAATCAGAAAGTACACCTAGCAATTCACCCGACCTTTCTTCGCAACCAAAAAAGTAAGCTGNCAAACTTCAACCCGCGAATCAGAAAGTACACCTAGCAATTCACCCGACCTTTCTTCGCAACCAAAAAAGTAAGCTGAATGTAAATTGATTTTTACTGAAGAAATCAGCATTCGGAGGTCTTTTGAAAATGTATATAGTTCCAAATCCGATAACTTCGGCGATAGATGTTTGTTCATTTCTGACCTGTATGAACCGAAATTTAATAAACCAACTTACAGAGGAGGTGAGGAAATACTGAGCCATGAAATATAAAAAATGGTTGTAATGTAGCTATAGTAAACCAGATGTGTAAAAAAAAGAAAGCAATCAAGATCTCGAATTTGCCTGAGTGTAATGCGAATGACATAGAAGCCGGTGTTTAAAAGAGCTTAAAGAAGGTATGCGGCGAGGAGGAAGAAATTATATTGAAGGGCTCTGGCTGGACACTCGATTTGGTGGATCATCTGCGGCTGAGAACAAATGGGATCGGTCCACCCATCATTGATGTCGATTACACACATTAAAAATTATCCAAAATTCGCGGTATCACAATTTGCAATCGGTTATCACAAAGGGACCTAGGCATGTGAGAAGCCTACGGATCGGCTATAGTTATGCCTTTAAGGCGCTCACAGTGCTGGGAAGAAGGTTTAAATCTAGGTTTTGCTGCAACCTCCGTCGTCGGTGCGAGTGACATCAGTAACATAGTTTCTTACCTATACCTCTCCACAGTGTGAATGCCTACGACTAAAACGAATACTGCACTCGTCTATTCATCACCAGGTGCAAAAGTGAATGTGCCTTTTCCTCCCACGATGCACCGCAATATTTCTATGGACTGATATATAGGTAGCTGGATTAATTTTATGGTGCTTAATTTGATAGAGTTCTTTGTGAGTGGCAGATCATCGCAGCAGGTGACGGTACCTGGCATAAATATTATGGAGACATCGGTCGTGGGTCCAGCAGAAGCACCATCGAGATCTTCAGATGGGACACGAGCAGCAGCGCCACCATCGCCATCTTCAGGCATGATGTCGACAGCGCCATCGACTTCTTTGGTTGAGACGTCTTCAATGGGGTCGACTGCAACTTCGGACGAACTGGCAGAGACATTTCTCACTGCATAATCTGTTTCTTCGGCTATACCATCCAGTTATTTGGCTGACCTGTCTCCTGAAGNGCAGAGACATTTCTCACTGCATAATCTGTTTCTTCGGCTATACCATCCAGTTATTTGGCTGACCTGTCTCCTGAAGAATTCGGGACATAGCCTGTATTGCTATCACCAGAGAAAACTTATCCCTGCAGCTACTGCGACAAGGTATTTTCGTGGCTGTATGAACAATACCAACCACATTAAATATCTGTGCTTACGGCATGGGTCGCTTTTCTACCGCAATGATACGTGCTGTAAACATCTATGGTCATGCAAAGTTAAACTGCAGGCCTCATCGATACCTCGGTGCCGGATCTGCAACAGACAGTTCTTGCTGCCTCCATCGGCGGAGTGAGGGACTGTGATATCGATAATATGGCTCCACTACCAAAATCTGCTGCAACCAGTATGAACGACGAACCTGGCACCTCATCACCAGGAGCAACATCTTTTTCCATNCACTACCAAAATCTGCTGCAACCAGTATGAACGACGAACCTGGCACCTCATCACCAGGAGCAACATCTTTTTCCATGAAGACATCCTCATCCATGGTTCCTGCTCCTCCCGAAGTAACGACAGCCGAACCATCTGGGACCGCTAGTGTATCATCTACGGAACTTTCAGTGGCATATCTGGGTCGCTTCTGCTGCAAGGACATTNACCATCTGGGACCGCTAGTGTATCATCTACGGAACTTTCAGTGGCATATCTGGGTCGCTTCTGCTGCAAGGACATTGCCTTCAAGCTTACTGCATGGCGGCACGAAGTTCACGAGTGCCTGAATAGTTGGTTTCGTATTTAGTGAAATAGAACTGAAGGTGATGTTTATACGAATGCAGACTTTACGCAGACAAACATGAATAATTTTCTAATAATAAGAAATAACATTTTTTAAAAATATTTTAACTTTAAATCTTTTCTTTTCCTGTTATAAACTGATTTTGATAAAAAGCACTATGATGTAAATATTATTTTTAATTTAGCTAATCACTATGTCTATAAATGGTCATAGGGTTTATACATTCATANTAAATATTATTTTTAATTTAGCTAATCACTATGTCTATAAATGGTCATAGGGTTTATACATTCATACATTCCTGAATCTAGAAATGAAGCTTGAAAACTGAATTTTACGAGACTGACCCTAAAAAATCGCAAATTATAATCTCATATGCCTATAAATATTAGCTTGCTTACAATCTGACTTGCGAAAATGTNTAAATATTATTTTTAATTTAGCTAATCACTATGTCTATAAATGGTCATAGGGTTTATACATTCATACATTCCTGAAGCTAGAAATGAAGCTTGAAAACTGAATTTTACGAGACTGGCCCTAAAAAATCGCAAATTATAATCTCACTAGCAAACCCGGCGAACTCCGTTTCGCCACCAGATGGCTTCGTTTTATGCAACATTTTGTTTGGTGATNCACTACCAAAATCTGCTGCAACCAGTATGAACGACGAACCTGGCACCTCATCACCAGGAGCAACATCTTTTTCCATTAAGACATCCTCATCCATGGTTCCTGCTCCTCCCGAAGTAACGACAGCCGAACCATCTGGGACCGCTAGTGTATCATCTACGGAACTTTCAGTGGCATCTCTGGGTCGCTTCTGCTGCAAGGCCATTGCCTTCAAGCTTACTGCATGGCGGCACGAAGTTCACGAGTGCCTGAATAGTTGGTTTCGTATTTAGTGAAATAGAACTGAAGGTGATGTTTATACGAATGCAGACTTTACGCAGACAAACATGAATAATTTTCTAATAATAAGAAATAACATTTTTTTTAAATATTTTAACTTTAAATCTTTTCTTTTCCTGTTATAAACTGATTTTGATAAAAAGCACTATGAGGTAAATATTATTTTTAATTTAGCTAATCACTATGTCTATAAATGGTCATAGGGTTTATACATTCATATATTCCTGAATCTAGAAATGAAGCTTGAAAACTGAATTTTACGAGACTGGCCCTAAAAAATCGCAAATTATAATCTCTATACGGATATTTATAATCGCACGAATGTTAGACTGAACGCTTTTACAGGGTATACTATGATTTAAGATACAGGCCCAACTGAAAAATAATCTCTATAATACATCGCTTACTTTTAAATGTACTTAAAATGGAAACAATCATACATTTACTATGAATTTTTGTAAACAAAATATTCTATTCGGAATAGTTCTTGAGGTTAGCCTGATTAAGGGTAGGCACTAAACCAATAATACATTGGTTATAAGACAATGAAAATATGTATACGGTATGCATAATAAACAAAAACGAAATTAAACATTGGTATAAAGAAATGTGATATGATCGATTTTTAAGACTGGGTGGCAAGGTGAACGGGGTTATAACAATACATGATCCTCGATTTATATAATTTTGTGGGCCAAGGGAGGTGATGATGTGAGGGAGGGTGAGGAATGGTGATGGGATGATGAGAGGGTTGAGAGGTTGATGATGTGGAGAGGGAGTGATGTGGAGAGGGGGTGATGGGNGAATGGTGATGGGATGATGAGAGGGTTGAGAGGTTGATGATGTGGAGAGGGAGTGATGTGGAGAGGGGGTGATGGGGAGAGGGGGTGATATGGAGAGGGGGTGATCTGGGGTTAGGGTGTGAGTGGTGGTGAGTGCTAATTGTTACAAATTTTTTTGTTGCAGGTTTTTTTGTTCGAGGAGGGGAGATCAATATGTCCCCCGATGCGCTGGGTACCAAAGTGGCGGGGCGAAATTATTTAATTGTTATTAAAATCGTTTCTAGGCAACATTAATCGATTTAAATTTTTTTAATTTCCTTGAAAATGGGATTATGATTTGAAGCGACACTCTAAACCGATATAATTATTACAAATACAAGGTGGCGCGTCAACACTTTCTAATTTTTCATTGGAATAGTATTTTTTATTAAAATTATTTTTATAAAACTAATTTTTAGGAATAATGAGGGGACGAACATCCAACATGACATCGAACCATGGCTGTGACGCCAACAAAGATGACTAACTGCACCAACCAACATGGCTGCTGACCGCGCCTACCAAGATGGTGGACAACTCCGAACTCCTATGAATGATGCATGTCCCAAAGTCGCCACATATACACTACTCATCTTGTAAGATACACATAACTTGATTTTATTTATAAGTAATATTTTAGTACACCAAACGCGCGGAACGTTGGCAGTATGAGTTCAAACCTGTCGTAGTTGAAGAGCACTTGCAGTTTACTCCACTTTTACCGATCGCTGACGGTACAAAATATTCAGAGAAACTGCTTGGACCTTACCTCTAACTGTTAGTGTTCTGTGATCTGTAAGGCACGCAGCTCCCTGAGATTTCATGAGCCTGTCTCAAGGGGTGCGCAAAATTCTTTCATAGTAATCCAATTTCATAGTATGTGTGACGAAGTTTCGAAAAAAAAAAAANCTCAAGGGGTGCGCAAAATTCTTTCATAGTAATCCAATTTCATAGTATGTGTGACGAAGTTTCGAAAAAAAAAAAATTAAAAGGAACTGAATACTAGTATCGTTTTTACAGTAGTATCTTCCTTGCGTCTGTTATTAGTANAAAAAAAAAAAATTAAAAGGAACTGAATACTAGTATCGTTTTTACAGTAGTATCTTCCTTGCGTCTGTTATTAGTAATTGACAATGTACAGAATATAGAACTTTGTAGTATATTTTTTAAATTAAAAAAAAATTAACATATTGCAGTAGCGATTATTGAATTAATTAATTTAAACAAAGTGTGGGCATTTATCAACTGGCACAGATATTAATCACTGGGTTTTGTTTTTCTGGTATAACAAAGATTTGTTTTGATAAGTTTTGACACATTCTTAAGCTTATTTTCTTATTATTTTTTATATATACACATATAGCTATTTTTATCATAACGTAAAAAAATGCAGCAGTTTATGTATCTTAAATTNATTATTTTTTATATATACACATATAGCTATTTTTATCATAACGTAAAAAAATGCAGCAGTTTATGTATCTTAAATTTAAAAAAAAATATTAATTTTATTATTTGTCATTTGTCATTTTTAATTTGTGTCTATAACCTAAACGTGCATATTTTATTTTAGTTAATTTAATTCAGTTATACCTCCCGATTTTCCTGTNCATTTGTGTCTATAACCTAAACGTGCATATTTTATTTTAGTTAATTTAATTCAGTTATACCTCCCGATTTTCCTGTTTACCCTTAGTTACTTGCCGAAATAATGCGATTAAAAGTTTTTTACTTTGGCAAGATGCTCAGAGTTATTACTATATAGTTTCGAGTTTCGGGACGTTACCAAAATCGAGTAAAACCTTTACTAAGAATGTTTTGGGATAGCCAAAGAGCAAAGTTTACTGGCTGAGTAATATTCTGTAACGCCGCCTTGACCACCGTTCCCCAGGTGATTACACATCTGCGTACGCTCCCCAATAGAGTTAAGCTTAGTGGTATTCAGGGCTACGGTGGTGTAGCGGTCAGACTACTGGCCTACGACCAAGGCTAACCGGGTTCGATTCCCAGCGGGGCCACTCCCGGATTCTCGCGTATGGGAATTATGCCGAACGATGCTTTTGGTCAGCGGGTTTTCTCGGATATCTCCTGTTTCCTTCGCCCTTTCATTCCGGCAATGCCCCACACTCACCTCGTTTCATCCGCATCATCTCTCAAGACCTCGCTGTTAATAAAAGGCGGTCAAATATCTCCATTCCATTCTTGAGTAGGTTACTCATTCAAGGCATAGGAGGACAATGCTAGCATGAGATCTCGTCACGATTTCCTCTCTAGAGCTTTAAGGTTCCCCGAAAAGCTGAGAGGACCAAGTCACAGAGAAAGATTTCGCGTCGTCGGGACTCTCGCCGTATTATTTCCGGCCCGATCACTTTTAATTCGGGTTCATCTTGTGATTGGCACACGTTCGGGAAGTCGTGGGCTGTGGAATGGCAGGGAATTGTGATCATCAGGAGGGATAGAATGTTTGCGGTTAATTCAGTACTTTTTAAATCCCTGCTTAACTCTTTCAGTCCGGCATTAATTTATGGTTTCAAGTGTCGCATTCGAGTAATACATATTTTGGTTCTGCTGTACTTAACCTGATTCAGAATGTCACGCGGTCGCTGCTCTGCATCGCTGCCCTTGAGCCGTCCGGTGCGAGCGAAGGAGTGTGTGAAGGCCACGCCGTCATTTGAGGAACAAAGGCGTGCCGCCGCGATAAACCAACGTATCTCGCGCGCTCCTGACATTCGGCAGATGGAATTTCTGCGTTTATCTGATGGAATGTTTTAGTTTAATGCCCTAGTTTCTGTCAGCGTGACTCGGGGTGTGGGGGAACCTTCCAGATCAGGGCCAGCGAGATTAATTAGCGTGACGGGCCTTCGAGCCGGGAGTTTTTGGAAGTCGAGAGTTTGGATTATTGTGTGACCCTAAGCGACAAGACAGCGAAGCTGCGGGCAAGCAGAGCGTCGAGTGGTGGCATAAGTAACCACATGGAGTGAAGTCTGCGAACAGCGAGTATCGGTGCGGTGGAGGGAGAGAGACTGGCAGGCGGGACTATTGAACTGGATGCGTCAGTGTAAGACATTTCAAATTATGGCAATTGACAGACTTAACATGTGTTAATTATGGGTGTGAATTATATGACTATAATCAATACAGAGACAGTGAGAAGGACTCTGATTAGAATTGAGACAGAAATAAAATATTGCAGTCACTGACGATAATAAGAGTAATAGTGGAGATAGATAGTTTAATGTTGTAAATAATAGCTGTGTGAATAAATTTCAAATTTAGTTCTTTCGTTTTTATTAAGACCTTCATTCCTCACGAACTCGAATACGCCCCACTGGGTAAGGTGGGGGGCATGTGTGTTGCACACATTCACATATTCCCCCGGGAAGTCGAAGTACGTACGGCAAGCTGCGCGTCAGTCAGTTGCAACTTAATCGAGTATCAGTCGCATTTTAAATCCAGTAAAGTGGAGGCCCTAGATTCCCACGTTACTTCACGTGATGAATGAAGGCCCACACTAAACTGCGCAGTACCAAGTGGCGATGTCTCGCGGCTAATGGCGGACGTTTTGAACATTTGTAGCTCTTATTGATATCCGCACACGCCCAACGTTGTCCTTATAGCGTGAAATACAAGCAGTCCTATCAAATTGTTCTTAGCCCTTTGAGGAGTATTTACGTATATACTCGAGGCTACTTCTATTTGGAACTTTCTTTGCCCTTGAAGACAAAACTCACACTTTTATAGTTTTACTGTTTCGCTAGACTTTATCGGAATCTAAGTAAAAAAAANTGCCCTTGAAGACAAAACTCACACTTTTATAGTTTTACTGTTTCGCTAGACTTTATCGGAATCTAAGTAAAAAAAACTGCACCTAGTCTTGACATTTTAACTTGTAAAAATAAAAGTTAATATTTAATTGTTTACTATATGAACNAAAAAAAACTGCACCTAGTCTTGACATTTTAACTTGTAAAAATAAAAGTTAATATTTAATTGTTTACTATATGAACACGATCGATTGTAAAACTTGTTACCTCTGACGCGACACATTAATTGGTACGAAGTCAAATCGTAACTCCATTGGACGACGGCCAGCGAATAATAAACGTTACAGAGTACAATAAACGTGTCCGGCGTAGCCAGGTTCATTAGAACGATGGTGGGTGGAAATACAGAGGCCAACAACTTATATTGCAGTAATGAAGAATATAGGAAGCTCACTTATACCTTGTCCTCAGGGCCAATAAATTTGTGCCGTCCTCAGTGGGTTACTAGTTTCTCTGCTATTAACGTTCAAAGAATATAAACATTGTTTTGGGACACCCGGATGTTTTTTTCCTGTGCATACAAAGTAAACTGTCAACATCACGCGGTAAAACCACGCAGTGAACGCGATATTTGAACACATCCTTGTTGCAATTAAATTCTGTCTCAAGAAGTTGCATCGAAATTTCAGAACACGCGTTTGTCTAAACTGCGAGGTGACGACCGGTCCAAGCAGCGAGGTTTGGCAGATCTCTTGGAAGAAAAAATATGGTGGGAAGTGGTTAGAGCACTCGCGGTATACGTGCTGCCTACTCGTGTTCCCAATTCGCTCACGAGTGTCCAGCGGCTCGATTCTCATTAACTTTCCCGCTTATCGAAAGCCCAATTACCCGAGCATCGCTAACTGTGCGTGGCGGAGTTGATTTTCTGATATAGCTCATGAGTAGTTACTTTCAATTATTCTGAAGCCCTGCTAAAGTTCTACTTTTAGGACATTCCTCCGTCTCATGTAAACAGAGCTTAACTAATTTTATAAAACTACACNCCCTGCTAAAGTTCTACTTTTAGGACATTCCTCCGTCTCATGTAAACAGAGCTTAACTAATTTTATAAAACTACACCGAAGGGACAACGCACCGCCTCAATTTAAATATATTTTGTATGAGAACTAACTATCTCTTAATAGGTATTACCGAAACACCTATATTCCCCTGTTTTTATTCATAGTAATTACAAATGAAACTATATTATTTATTAATAAATATAAGTTGAAGTCCAATTTAACCAATAATAAAATACTTTGATTTTAACCCGAAGTATAAAATGCGTGTGATACATTACAAATTTAGGAAACAAACAAATACGTCTTACATGGGATAAATTTTTTTTCAGTGGTTTGATTAAAAAAGCGTGAAGATATCGTGATCAGATTATAGGCAGACNTAGAAAACAAACAAATACGGCTTACATGGGATAAATTTTTTTTCAGTGGTTTGATTAAAAAAGCGTGAAGATATCGTGATCAGATTATAGGCAGACGACAAAAATACACTTCGTGCCATGGCAACTTATACCTGGTCTATCGTTTCCCCAACGTAAATATGGTCCCGACAAACGGTAAAGTGAATGATAATCGCGCCCCAGGTCGGCGATAGTTCCCTGCAGGAACTTGTCTTTGCAGAGGCGTCCGTCTGAGGTAGGATTTACAACAACCCGTCGTGTCCGTCCATCATCCGTCCGTCAATCACGTGACCAATCAAAGGTGGCCATTAATTCTATCCGTCAATCAAAACCTTTTAAGCTTCAACTTTTTTATGGACGAACGAATGAAATTACAGTCTCCTAAACNGCCAATCAAAACCTTTTAAGCTTCAACTTTTTTATGGACGAACGAATGAAATTACAGTCTCCTAAACTTGCACGTTTTGTTACTCGTTCATCCCGAGTTCTTTACAAGGCTCTGTAGTGTGAGCAGCTTTTTGTTTTGGCTGTCTTTTGTTTTCATATGTTTGTTTATGTAACTGTAAAATGAAATTAAGTAAAATTTTTCTGAAGATTAATTGATAATTACGTTTGCANCCCTGCTAAAGTTCTACTTTTAGGACATTCCTCCGTCTCATGTAAACAGAGCTTAACTAATTTTATAAAACTACACAGAAGGGACAACGCACCGTCTCAATTTAAATATATTTTGTATGAGAACTGACTATCTCTTAATAGGTATTACCGAAACACCTATATTCCCCTGTTTTTTAAGTATCATTAATGTTTACTTTGATAATTATTTATTAATAAATATAAGTTGAAGTCCAATTTAACCAATAATAAGATACTTAGATTTTAACCCGAAGTATAAAATGCGTGTGATACATTACAAATTTAGGAAACAAACAAATACGTCTTACATGAGATAAATTTTTTTTTCAATGGTTTGATTAAAAAAGCGTGAAGATATCGTGATCAGATTATAGGCAGACGACAAAAATACACTNATTTTTTTTCAATGGTTTGATTAAAAAAGCGTGAAGATATCGTGATCAGATTATAGGCAGACGACAAAAATACACTTCGTGCCATGGCAACTTATACCTGGCCTATCGTTTCCACAACGTAAATATGGTCCCGACAAACGGTAAAGTGAATGATAATCGCGCCCCAGGTCGGCGATAGTTCCCTGCAGGAACTTGTCTTTGCAGAGGCGTCCGTCTGAGGTAGGATTTACAACAACCCGTCGTGTCCGTCCATCATCCGTCCGTCAATCACGTGACCAATCAAAGGTGGCCATTAATTCTATCCGTCAATCAAAACCTTTTAAGCTTCAACTTTTTTATGGACGAACGAATGAAATTACAGTCTCCTAAACTTGCACGTTTTGTTACTCGTTCATCCCGAGTTCTTTACAAGGCTCTGTAGTGTGAGCAGCGTTTTGTTTTGGCTGTCTTTTGTTTTGATATGTTTGTTTATGTAACTGTAAAATGAAATTAAGTAAAATTTTTCTGAAGATTAATTGATAATTACGTTTGCANGATATGTTTGTTTATGTAACTGTAAAATGAAATTAAGTAAAATTTTTCTGAAGATTAATTGATAATTACGTTTGCAAACATGAACTCCTTTTGCGTAATAGTAAACACATAAAAATCATGCTTTATATGCTATTTATAATAATTTTTACATCTTTTAGTTTTCGTTATGTACGTGCATGTGCGTTTTGGGTACTTAAAAACACAATACCGCCAAAAAATTTCACCTTTTATGGAGAATAGTTTGCAGCAATGAACTTACGACGGACCTGCGAAGTTAGTTGTCAATCGCTCGGCTGGGAGACGGACGAATGTATGACGGACAGGCGGATGATGGACGGACGTGATGGGCTATTGTAAATCCTGCCTAAGACGAGAGACACAAAGCTGGCGGTGAAGCTAAGGCCACAGAAGAGCTATATTTAAACAAGTGCAACGCGCGGCTGTTCCTTTGATGTGGGCTTAACCAATCGCTGACCGGCCGCGCGAGGCTCTGTAAATGGGCCTCGTTTCTGATTGGCTACTGCGTGCTGCGAAAGAATCCCAATTCGCTGGGCTGCCGGCTGGTATAGGCTGTTGACGATTATTTGAGCACTTTTGAAATCAACCTTCGAAAAATGTCGCTGCCCCTACCTGAAAATATTTTAACGGGCGTACTGACTTGCGTGCGCTCAATAAAGTTGGTGACGACGAAGGAAAATTAGTTCCATGTCATAATATTGAGTTAAAATCATTAAGTAAACTTTTTTTGTGAATACCAGAATTATTTATTTGGATTTATGATTTTTAGCGCATATAAGTGTAATAATTAGAAAATATTTAATTGTTTAATAATTTCGCAGTGTCACCCGACCAACGCACGGATAAAGTGATGAGGCTCACGGCAATGTTAAGTTCACATATAGCCGAAGACTACGCCCTGCACGTACAGGCAGATCTTAAGCAAGGCTTTCAGAAGTGCTCAGTTTGCGGTGAACAGGCCATAATTAGGTTACCACGCATGCACTGGTCGGCGAATGACGTTCTGACATATCGCTGGCCAGTGACGCCATTTTGCTGGCGCGTGTAACTGCTTCACATATGTNCGGCGAATGACGTTCTGACATATCGCTGGCCAGTGACGCCATTTTGCTGGCGCGTGTAACTGCTTCACATATGTATTCGTAACCACTTAACATATAATCCCGAGTATACTCGTTCACGTCTGACATGTTGCAGAATGGGTGGAATCATGGTCGGTGCTGTGCAAGCCCATAAACTAGCACCAATAAGGGCATCACCTTTCGCTGGGCNAGAATGGGTGGAATCATGGTCGGTGCTGTGCAAGCCCATAAACTAGCACCAATAAGGGCATCACCTTTCGCTGGGCAATGCAGTTGGTTTTTTCTGACACACCAACTATTCTATGATCGATTGCTTCTTGCGCCATAGATCTACTGAACGCGTTTCCATAGGTTCCAAGGTGTCAACTGTTATATTAAATTCGCAAGTACGTTTTACACAAACAATTTATTCTTTTGAAACACCTGAAACTAAATGTTATGTGAACGTTACGGGGTTGAAAACCTTGACACCATGTTCGAGTACAACTTGAGCAACGGTAGTTTAACGGATTTCTTTGTCTCTTTTGGAAAAATTCTAATGGATACGCTTTCGTCGCTTCGCCAGTTTCTATGATGGCCTAACAAGAACACGGTGTCACATTAGTTGTAATGTTCGTTAAGAAAAAAATTAACATTTTATTCAGTTATAAAAACGAGTAGGATGGGCTGTAAAGCGTGTTTTACGTGACAAGTAGCTGTAATTGAGACACAGTCGTCTAGCCAGTTCACTGGCCAGCAGCCAGCCAATCAGATAACTTGTCAATATGGTAATCACGTCCGGTGTAACATGCGCCAATAGGACTCTGGTAAGTGGAAACGCGCAGACCAATAAAGCTGGTGTGTTCCTGTTGCGGATTGTATTGACTACTCACGTCTGGTTTCACGTCACTGCTAGTAAATATTTCCAGACATCGAAGAGTTTAGTATAGTGTACGCGTGGTATCTTCACAGTTTTTGAATCAAACCTTTGAAAAAGCACCGTGTGTAAGATGTGTTTTGTTGCTTCCTAAATATGCCATGTTTCACAAGCGCTTTACGCTTGTGTTGCCATACAAGTACCTTATTTTTGGTTAAGGTAAATTTTACTTATATTTTATTATCTATAAATTACAATATCTTATCTGTATATAATATGAATAAAGACAGAGGGAAAATAATTGCGTAGACAATGCTTAGTAAGAAATAAGTCTTATAAAAAATATCATTACACTGAATGCGCATGAATGCGGTGCGTTGTCCGTATTGTGTAATTTGTAAGCTTTGTTTGCATGAGGCGGATGGATATTCTTGAAGTAGAACATTAACATGACTTCTAAAAAGTTTAAAGTGACCGTGAATGGACTATACAATGTTATCGGGTGCTGATATGTGAACGGCATCCCAACATGTTGCTACCCAGTACAAGCGGCTGTTTCACTTCAGTGCAGTTAAGTGTTGCGTGTCTGCGGCCTACCTGAGACTGTCCATGGTGGGTTGGCGACGCTGGAGGCGTGTGTGGACGCTGCGGCGGCGCGCGGTCATCTGACGCAAGACGTTCCTCTCAAGCACAATGGCCGGCTCTTCCTNAGAATGGGTGGAATCATGGTCGGTGCTGTGCAAGCCCATAAACTAGCACCAATAAGGGCATCGCCTTTCGCTGGGCAATGCAGTTGGTTTTTTCTGACACACCAACTATTCTATGATCGATTGCTTCTTGCGCCATAGATCTACTGAACGCGTTTCCATAGGTTCCAAGGTGTCAACTGTTATATTAAATTCGCAAGTACGTTTTACACAAACAATTTATTCTTTTGAAACACCTGAAACTAAATGTTATGTGAACGTTACGGGGTTGAAAACCTTGACACCATGTTCGAGTACAACTTGAGCAACGGTAGTTTAACGGATTTCTTTGTCTCTTTTGGAAAAATTCTACTGGATACGCTTTCNTTGTCTCTTTTGGAAAAATTCTAATGGATACGCTTTCGTCGCTTCGCCAGTTTCTATGATGGCCTAACAAGAACACGGTGTCACATTAGTTGTAATGTTCGTTAAGAAAAAAATTAACATTTTATTCAGTTATAAAAACGAGTAGGATGGGCTGTAAAGCGTGTTTTACGTGACAAGTAGCTGTAATTGAGACACAGTCGTCTAGCCAGTTCACTGGCCAGCAGCCAGCCAATCAGATAACTTGTCAATATGGTAATCACGTCCGGTGTAACATGCGCCAATAGGACTCTGGTAAGTGGAAACGCGCAGACCAATAAAGCTGGTGTGTTCCTGTTGCGGATTGTATTGACTACTCACGTCTGGTTTCACGTCACTGCCAGTAAATATTTCCACACATCGAAGAGTTTAGTATAGTGTACGCGTGGTATCTTCACACTTTTTGAATCAAACCTTTGAAAAAGCACCGTGTGTAAGATGTGTTTTGTTGCTTCCTAAATATGCCATGTTTCACAAGCGCTTTACGCTTGTGTTGCCATACAAGTACCTTATTTTTGGTTAAGGTAAATTTTACTTATATTTTATTATCTATAAATTACAATATCTCATCTGTATATAATATGAATAAAGACAGAGGGAAAATAATTGCGTAGACAATGCTTAGTAAGAAATAGGTCTTATGCAAAATATCATTACACTGAATGCGCAAGAATGTGGTGCGCTGCCCCTCTGGTGAAATTTTCTAAGCTTTGTTTGCATGAGGCGGATGGATATTCTTGAAGTAGAACATTAACATGACTTCTAAAAAGTTTAAAGTGACCGTGAATGGACTATACAATGTTATCGGGTGCTGATATGTGAACGGCATCCCAACATGTTGCTACCCAGTACAAGCGGCTGTTTCACTTCAGTGCAGTTAAGTGTTGCGTGTCTGCGGCCTTCCTGAGACTGTCCATGGTGGGTTGGCGACGCTGGAGGTGTGTGTGGACGCTGCGGCGGCGCGCGGTCATCTGACGCAAGACGTTCCTCTCAAGCACAATGGCCGGCTCTTCCTNCGTGTGTGGACGCTGCGGCGGCGCGCGGTCATCTGACGCAAGACGTTCCTCTCAAGCACAATGGCCGGCTCTTCCTCAACATCCGGCAGGGCCACCCCCACCAGTCTCTCTCGAGGGCAAGGTCGCCTCCCAGCTGCTGTTTCTCTCGCCTCCCCCCGCCGTCGACGACTACCTCGCTGCAGACCACACGCGCCCGCTTCTCCTCTCATCAGCTCTGACCATACCAACGTCCCTCTCTCTCTTTCTCTTGCTGTTGAGTTGAGAGATTTGAGTGGCGCTCAACAGTGAGGTCTTGAGAGTCGATAAGGTTGAAGTGAAGTGAGAATGGAGCAGCGCCGGAATACAAGGGCGGAGGGTAATGGGAGATCCCCGAGAAAACTCTCCGACCAGTGGCGTCGTCCGGAACGATTCCCACTTGCGAAAATCTGGGAGNTAATGGGAGATCCCCGAGAAAACTCTCCGACCAGTGGCGTCGTCCGGAACGATTCCCACTTGCGAAAATCTGGGAGTGCTCCGGCCGGGGATTAAATCCAGTTCTCCTCGGCGGTAGGTGAGCAGTCTAACCCCTCAGCATCNAATCTGGGAGTGCTCCGGCCGGGGATTAAATCCAGTTCTCCTCGGCGGTAGGTGAGCAGTCTAACCCCTCAGCATCTGCGGCCCCTTCTCTTACTGTGTTTTGCATGTTTGTATGCACGTTTAGCCAAAAATCTAACACCTATTTTCTAGTAGGTTATGTAATCAACTGTAAAAAAAATCATACAGGATGTGTCTGGAAACGTGCTGTTTCGTTGCTACACGGATGACATAAGTCAGGAATTCCGATCTCCCGCCTCACCTAGGTCAATGAGCTCCTATCTACGTATGCCACAAGAGCTGTTCGATGTAGTGACCATGACGTTTGTTGCACACATTGTATCTGTGAAGCATGTTCCCATACACACACTCAAAAACACCTGGTGTATGCTGAATCTGTTCTGCCTCAGCCACAACTCGTGCGAGCAGATCATCCTCCAACGCGACATGGGTGTTGTAAACAAGACTTTCCTTGGGAGATGGGGCCTCGGTGGTATAGTGGTCAGACTACTCGCCTCATACCAAGGCGAACCGGGTTCGATTCTCGGAGGGGTCACTCGCGAATTTTCGCATGTGAGAATCGTGCCGGACGATGCCACTGGTCGGCGGGTTTTCTCAGGTATCTGCCGTTTCCACTTCCATGCAATAAGGAGCTGCTCAAAAACTCGATGCTAAGAGCCGCCCAAATCTCTTTACTCATCTCCATAGGAGATAAATCCGCCAAAAATCGGTACACCTCGATCTATCTNTAAGAGCCGCCCAAATCTCTTTACTCATCTCCATAGGAGATAAATCCGCCAAAAATCGGTACACCTCGATCTATCTACTTTTCCCCGAATGTTCGGTCGAGATGTTATCGGACGGCACGTGAAAAGTTTGTTGATGAGCCATTATGTGAGAACCTCATTCACTCACGAATGTTCAGTGGCACATCTTCCAAGAACTACACCAGTACTCTTTGCCAGAATGTCAAGTACGTGTGCTCCGCTAGGAGGCACGGAAGAACTTACGGCCCAATCATAAGACCATCGAGGATATCTGGCCATACACAGATGCCGAACCGTTGCTGAAATCTGCGGGATTGTATGACAAGAGAGTTTTCTTCATAAAAAAATGTGTCTGTTTCGACCCCGGTGAAATGCGCTCGATGAATAGAATGTGCCGTGGAAACTCGAGCACATCCACACAGCGGCGTAGGAACAACGTACAGGAGTTGACACATGGCGCATAATCGGCCGGACCCATTGCGTGTGTCTTCTGGCGTGTTTGTAGTTTCTGTTCATGCATTACACGCTAGACACTGCTTTGAGAAACATTCATGGCACGTGCAATACCTCGAGTACTCGTCGACAGGTTATCTTCAACGCGATGAAGTACCTCCCCTTCGAAGTACCTGCAGGGGCCGCAGTGGTGTAGCAGTCAGACTACTCGCCTTCTACCAATGCGAATCTGGTTCGATTCCCGGTGGGGTCGCTACCGAATTTTCGCATGTGGGAATCGTGCCAGACGATGCCGCTGGTCGACGGGTTTTCTCAAGACCTCAATGTTAAGAGCCGCCCAAATCTCTTCACTCTCTCACTCGAAAGTGGGGCACCTCCGTGTAGCACAGCTGTTGGTCCTGTTACCTTTGAAGGTACTTTTTTCTCAGCTGATGTTAAGCAAAAATTATATGTGACGAAGTCAAGTGATGCTGAGGACGCTCCAGATACAGGCGTTGAGCAACTCTACAATTACTTCGAACTTCTCCGTGAATTAACAACATGTCCGTTTTCTCGGTAAACATGTATTCAGCCATCCTGTATTGTACCGCATTCATCAGCGACAGAATGGTGAGTGGAGTGATGGTTAAATCAGTACGTCAAATTGTAAACAGACGGCACGGGGCATCAAATAACTTCAGACAGCGCCCGTTCATGCGGCGGGAGTTTCGAAATCCTGATACGTGTAATGCAGTACCTTCCCGGACATGGTTTCCTCATCATAACTGTATCCACTATGTGTCCTATACAATTCCTAGAAGTGTGTAATAGGAACTATGAAACATATTGTATTAAAAAAGAACTAGTTGAGAGAATTGGGTGGATCTTAACAACGAGGTATTGAGAGCCGATGATGATTAAACGAGGTGAGAATGGAGCAGCGCCGGAATGCAAGGGCGAGGGAGGCGGGATATCCCCGAGAAGGCCTGCTGACAGGTGTCATCGTCCGACTCGATTCCCACTTGTGAAAATCAGGGAGTGACCCGGCCGGGGATTGAANCAGGCAGGAAGGCAGGCAGGCAGGCAGGAAGGCAGGCAGGCAGGCAGGCAGGAAGGCAGGCAGGAAGGCAGGAAGGCAGGCAGGAAGGCAGGCGAGGGAGGCGGGATGTCCCCGATAAAGTCTGCTGACAGGTGTCATCGTCCGACTCGATTCCCACTTGTGAAAATCAGGGAGTGACCCGGCCGGGGATTGAACCNCGGCTGGGGATTGAACCCCATTCGCCTTGGTGGGAGGCGAACAGTCTAACCGCAAGCCACCGCGGCTTCTAAAAAGGAAGAAACAAGCAGATTATCATATGGCATTAATAGCTATTACAAACTGAAGTAGGACCACCATCAACCTAGTGGGTTGACGCTCTTGCTAGCTGAAAAGTTGGTGTGGAGTGGGGCGATCGCCCTTTCCCCTCCTCCGGTATCGTCACGTGTGCAAGAGCCAGCTATAACACTGCGTTTCTCCATCCCCATTTTTCATCTCTTTACAAGTGAAAACACACACATCCTAGTAAAATAATTAACCATACAGACCATGACCTGGTTATCCTTGGGTTTCGCCAACTTAAAAAAANCACACACATCCTAGTAAAATAATTAACCATACAGACCATGACCTGGTTATCCTTGGGTTTCGCCAACTTAAAAAAAATTTAATTATTAACTAACTAAACAATCTACTCAGTTGTCTCAGACATAACCAGAACGTTATTTGATTATTAAATATAATGACTAGATGTCTGTGAATTGAGCAAATTCAATCAGAAGCACACATAAAAAAGTATAATGTACTTGGAACAAAAATATTATTATTGAGNTGTGAATTGAGCAAATTCAATCAGAAGCACACATAAAAAAGTATAATGTACTTGGAACAAAAATATTATTATTGAGGTATTTCTTAAAACGTTTATGTCGTATTAAAATTAATTGTGTTGTGGCAAANTTGGAACAAAAATATTATTATTGAGGTATTTCTTAAAACGTTTATGTCGTATTAAAATTAATTGTGTTGTGGCAAAGTTAATAATGTTATCCATTTACAAAGTCTTATTTTTATATTATGCTATTGACGTGTTAATGTTATAAAGACGCTAANGTTAATAATGTTATCCATTTACAAAGTCTTATTTTTATATTATGCTATTGACGTGTTAATGTTATAAAGACGCTAAGAAATGTTGCCGCGACCAAATGTATTGCGCTAAAAATAACAGGAATAACATCATATTTTGTGTTATTGCGGCTTTAAAGAGATTACCAACCAACACAAGTATACACTCATACACTGACTTGACGTTGTAAAAGGACGAATAGTAACAACGATTAACTCGTAAAATGAAACCACTATATTAAAATTGTAAAGCCTAGTAAACGCAGCTTAGCTTTCAATTCATAAAAATCAGTTTACGTGTGCCAAATATACATATAAATCGAGAGCATAAATTATTTCCACGTAACGAAAGATAACTGTTTTTTGTCNTTTACGTGTGCCAAATATACATATAAATCGAGAGCATAAATTATTTCCACGTAACGAAAGATAACTGTTTTTTGTCATTATATATAATATATGCAATACCCACAATATTAAACAATGTCAGACATGTTAAAATAGAGCGGTTGGTAGGACATCAGATTTCGTAATGTGGNCAATACCCACAATATTAAACAATGTCAGACATGTTAAAATAGAGCGGTTGGTAGGACATCAGATTTCGTAATGTGGAGAACGTCAAGCACTCAAGGCGCGGGTTCGATTATGCTCCCGGCCGTTACTTTTTTCATTGGTAATATTTCTTTTTGTGAAAAAAATTAATGTAATTACGTTTCGAGGGTTATTCAGAAAGTAAGGTCCGATTTCTTATAAAACATAAAGCAAAGAAAATACAGGAACATTTTTAACACAATTGCTAACATATAGTCAAAACAAAAGTTTTATACTATTCTATCTAATTGTCAATGTTTGTTATTTCACGCTTGCAAAAAGGCAGGAAATAATTGTATAAATATATTCCTGACTTTCTACAACTAGCAGATAACACGCTATTAAAATTAAGCACAAAAATATTAAACAACTAGTAAGATGAAATTTTTTCATAATCGAATATTGTCTGTAATTATACTGAATCCAAAATTATGACACGAAAACGAAGAATTTCTGCAAAAGAGGTGAAATTGAGCCTTAACGTTGACAGTAAAAAAGGCGACAACGTGNGACACGAAAACGAAGAATTTCTGCAAAAGAGGTGAAATTGAGCCTTAACGTTGACAGTAAAAAAGGCGACAACGTGATTTCACAAATACTTAACGTAACATTAACATTATCAGCTTAACAGTTTATTTCTTTAACAGCAACATCGATTACTGCCGGCTAACAGATAATAGAAAATTACTGTAGTAGTAATATTAATACTGCTGGACTTTTTCTGTGCAGCCTCTAGACTTTTCAGTCCTTTCCATGCCCCGGCCACAACTGTTTATACATTGCCTGCTGCTATGGTGAGGGACTTTCGTCTTGGTTACACATGATACGGCCGCTGCATTTGTTCCTTTTTTATTAGGCTTGTTTCACATTTACGCCGATCACANCATTTGTTCCTTTTTTATTAGGCTTGTTTCACATTTACGCCGATCACAGTGAAAGACAGAGTGTACAGAATCTGTAGTTGTTCACATGTGAGCAGATTTTTCTGCGCTACCATATTGCTGGTTGGTTGCANGACAGAGTGTACAGAATCTGTAGTTGTTCACATGTGAGCAGATTTTTCTGCGCTACCATATTGCTGGTTGGTTGCAGAATGTTTAAGACCACGCTGTTTCGCTCGTTACATTTAATACCAAGGTCCTGAAACACGCGACGGACAATAAACTGGACGCTGTCACGTTTATACTGTATTTTGTTAATTTCACTGTAGCACGAACTTCTAGTAAACGATTTTCAAGGGACAGTAATTTTGTTTTATACTTTCGAAAATACCTGAAATTTTTGTACTACCTGCTGGGTTCATTTCTAAACTACATTTATTTAATACGATTTTTCAATAGAAATAAAGTTTATGAACACGTGTTTCATTATACGTGCATACATTTATATATTCTATACTAATATATCAATACACGTTGATTATCCAACAAATTAGTGGAATTAAACACGTGAACCAAGTGACTTGTGGGAAATGTCGTTGAAGCAGTAGCGTGTGGTGAAGTGTTGCAAGGTAAGCTGGTGCTTGTTCACTGCTGTACATTCTCTGAGTGCACGCAGCAGGGGACAGNTGTGGTGAAGTGTTGCAAGGTAAGCTGGTGCTTGTTCACTGCTGTACATTCTCTGAGTGCACGCAGCAGGGGACAGCAACCACCATGCGGCCCAGGGGAAACCGAATGCATTCCGACGACTCGCAAGCGAGCAGCGACGGAGCCATTACACGNATGCGGCCCAGGGGAAACCGAATGCATTCCGACGACTCGCAAGCGAGCAGCGACGGAGCCATTACACGTGTCCTGTGGCGTCACCTGCCGAGCTACGTTTTAGTGGTGGGGCTGTGAACTAGCAAGCAACAGGACACAGCACACAGCTAACGCCAACTTACCTTGCTCGAGTTCACCACGCGCCACTGCTGCGAAGTCTGCTCAATCCTCGAGCAGAAATATCAGAGTGAGCTCAACTTATGGGCACGGCTCGTGCGGGAAACGAGGATGGTTTATGATTGGCTGTTCTAGTTTTCCGCTCAGGCTCTTTGGCGTGATCGACGTACGTGTGAACTAGGCATTACTGGCTAAGGAGTCGTCCATTCTTTACAAGTCCGTGNGCTCTTTGGCGTGATCGACGTACGTGTGAACTAGGCATTACTGGCTAAGGAGTCGTCCATTCTTTACAAGTCCGTGCATTTCTCAAATTCTTTTGGTCTGGCATATGCTCGTAATTACATTTAATGTTTGGACCACAGTTGCTCGGCCTTTCGGCCAATAAAAAAAAGAGGCAGAATTGTTGTAACCGTATCACGTACGATCAAGTCGAATAAAAATAAGCTTCTCACCATTAAAGCATCCAATGAGTAAACCGCCGCAGCCCGAGCAATAAAGAGCTGGGAAGTCTACACTACAGGCCATTAGCGGTTACTTCCAACTATTCTGAAGCCCTGCTAAAGTTCTACTACCAGAATATTACTACGCCTCATGAAAACAAAGATTAACATAGTCCAGGTTACTTCCACTATGGGTAGAGGCGATCAATATTAAAGTTTTGGCAAAGGGAAAATTTTTGCCTATAGGTAAGCGCAAGTGTCGGCAATATACCATATTATCTTTAATTGAGCTATTATCTGTGCTATAAACAGAANGCCTATAGGTAAGCGCAAGTGTCGGCAATATACCATATTATCTTTAATTGAGCTATTATCTGTGCTATAAACAGAATAATTGCAATAATCATAAATAAAATAAAATTAATTTCTTAAATAAGTAAAATATTTCTCTTTTATAATTTACGTAGCTTAAATTTGTAATGATAAGTTACCTTTTGGAACACTGCCCATCTAGCGGCGGAAATTGTCTCTATGCCAAACCCTCCCATAAGAAATCTCGTTTAGTTCCTAACCTGGGTAGAACAAATCTAGAAAATTTCATCAGAGGAACCTCGCATTGCATTCGTGCGCACTCAGTGTAATAATATTTTGTATATGAACTATTTATTAATATTAATTTCTCCCATTTCTGATAAACTATTTATAAATGAACTAATATCAAAATATTTATTTTATATTTATGTAAACATCTTAAGCAAAATTAAGACACTTTCCTGCTATTATAAGTCAACACAAATACAAAACACTTGTGATACACAGCACATTTAGGAAAAAACCAAACACGTTATGCAGGGGATGATTGTCAGAGGTTTGATTCAATAAGTACGAAGAAAGTGCGTATAGACTATATTAAGAATTTCCATATAATTAACGAAATATTTTACGGAAATGTACTGACAATTAATNAACACAAATACAAAACACTTGTGATACACAGCACATTTAGGAAAAAACCAAACACGTTATGCAGGGGATGATTGTCAGAGGTTTGATTCAATAAGTACGAAGAAAGTGCGTATAGACTATATTAAGAATTTCCATATAATTAACGAAATATTTTACGGAAATGTACTGACAATTAATAGAAATGCAATTCGTAATGACGAAAAACGAAAGTCTTCATATTTCCTATAGCCTCGGGTTTTAGGAACCTTGAACGTCTCAGGTGTGATTTGAAAGAAGCGGTAACATTGGTCCTTTGTATTGTTTCTGCAAGTTAGGATACCAACGCCACTCGACATATTCCTTCAAACACAAACAACTAGCGTCAGACGTTNACCAACGCCACTCGACATATTCCTTCAAACACAAACAACTAGCGTCAGACGTTGGTAGCATTTAGCAACGCTTGAATATAATAATTTTAATTGAAACTTTAAAAAGTTTCGCAAGTTACTATACTAGAAATACAAAACTTATACCCCAATCCGTTACAGGAATATCGTACGCAAATGGTTAGAGTATCGGTTACGTAAACGTGTGATTCGGTTTCAAGTTTTGCTCTGGACGAAAATTGAATTATGTTATAAATGTAAAATATATTTAAACCTTCACAGTAGGACACCCACATAACAAACACTAAAGATTTTTTCGTTATCTTTTTTTTTTAGTATTTGAAGTACAGAAACTTACTAGCACATTTATCGAGAGTTTCCGCGAAAAAAACGAAAAATCCTGTTAAATTTAAAGAAAGTCCGTTTAAAAATCACCGTATCCACAATTTTACGAATAATTTACAGACACACAGAGAATATAAATTCATTTACCTCTGCCAATCATAAAAGTAACACAGTAGTGGGTCTATTGCTCTTGGCGCCCAGTTTGTCAACAAAACGATTTGCGAAGTAATTGCCAAGAATAAGACATTTGTGAATTTATCTATTCCATTATGACCACGGAGAATGGGTTTCTTATTGTTTCAAAGAAGTATCGCCAGATCATAATTTGTTTACAAAACTTTTCTTAATCACGTCAAGAAGCGATTGTTAGAATGTGCCATCGTATTGTTGATTATCCATGGATACCCAGCCCGAACTAAAACGTTCTGAGAATTAGATAGATACGAGTTCGTTGCAAGAATCCAGTGAAAAGTTTGCTTGGTTGTCGCTGTGATTGTGGAGTTGCGAGAGTTTCATCGATGTCCCGACGGCGTGCGGCAGGGGCGGCGTCCCTCCGTGGCAGGCCGAGGACCGCTGCTTCCTCTGAGACGTCGACGGAGATGAGTATGGACACCTGGAGATACATCACTCCGGACAGCGACTCCTTCAAATCTCTGTCCATCCCGTCAGTGACGTACGAGAGTGCGTCCAGTGGAGAAGTGACAGCCGCAATGGCAGAGGTGAGACTTCACAGCAGTTAGTATAGGCTGTTCACGGTAAACTGACCACTTTTAAAACCCGCACTAACATCTACTTGTAAGCACTTTTTGTATCGTTTCGCCATGTGTAAAATCAACATTGCCGTAGACCTGATCACTGTATTCATGCGTCAGTAAATGGAAACCGTTAAATTATTATAAAATCCACGCACCTATATGCATTTAAAAAAATCACAAAGAAAAGTAAATGGTTGTAGTATTGACAGATGTTTACCGAACACACTTTTAATTGAACGTTGAAACATGGAACTACTTTACCTTCATCGTTGCGAACTTTACTGGGCGCATACCACTACGTGTGCCTGTTAATAATACACGCAGGTAGAGGCAGTGACATTTTTCAAGGGTTGATCTCTTAAGTACTCAGTTAACTGTTGACAGCCTTTAGCTAGTTTCATTCGTTGTTTTCGCTGTTACGCGTATTCGGTGGTGTCGGAAAAGAGGGAGGGAGGCAAGGAGGCATTTACTCCCCTTCCCAACTTTTCTTGAGACCAAAGACTTCGATATGCGGTGGGACTAGAAAACAATGTAGATTACTATTCATACTCCATGTATAGGTATTTACTAAACTTAGGTCTTCAATGGCGTAAAATATTAATAGGCAGGGACAGAGAATTTCGCGTTTTAAAAGTTTGTTGGTTATATTCCGTGGTCCTACGTTTTTTCGAGTTTCATTGTGTAGCAAAAATTAACTTCAGTCCAGGTGGCATGGAATTGGGTGCTTGTTTCCTTGCATGATTGTTATTGATTTTGAGTTAACCTAGGCGTTTCCAAGAAACTGTGGTCTAATTGAAAACATAACAAAAAGTTCGTGTAATTGAAGACTAACTTGCCTAATATAAATTCGCAAAATTTTCCAGTCCTCAGTAATAGGAAAAAAATTTGTGTGGAAAGACTCATCTTATTTATTTCGAAACTAATTTTTTTTTGGAAGGGGCGCTGTATCCAGCACCGGGGTCACGAGATGCTTTACATGATCTTGCCAAACCTCCTCCCCCTCCTAAGTCCAGAAAGGTTCCGACTCCCCTGCGCGTATCCCAGTAGAAAAATTAATAGTCTGGGAGTACGACTTTTTTTCCGGGAAAAGGAAAAACCAACTATCTAAAGCCGTATTTTACTGCGTTTATCGTTATAAGTGCATTAATAAATTAGTGAAAAGATTAAAATAAATCGCCTTTCTAGATCTTGCCATAGAAGATTCCTTAAGGTAGAAGCAGAATGGCTTCGAATGTAACACTGAATCAAATTATACAACACGCAGAACTTAGTACATGCTGCTACACGCCATACCGTCAGAGAAGTACGATTTATATTGCACACGAAAGAGAAATGCACATATTTTGTAGCACTGTAAAATGTTTTACTAAAATCGACTTGTATAAATGTTTTAAAAACAAGTCAGAAAGCACATTGAGGAAAAAATTAGATTATCATAACAATAATTAGGGTTGTATATAGGTAACCAAAAAATAATAATGATATTTAAACATGTTTAATGCTTTGTTTTATGCACATCCATTTCGGCCAAAAAAGTAATTTTTATAATTCAAATATTGTTTATAAAATAAAACTCATAAAAATATTTTTACTTAGGTTCAATTTTTTTTTTTACATACAACCATGAGTAAAAATTATGAATGTTCTACTTGACGAAGGGTTTCTGGAAAAACGAGGTTCCTGAAGCATCCAAAAGCAAAATACATTTACACATTATTTAGAAANCGAAGGGTTTCTGGAAAAACGAGGTTCCTGAAGCATCCAAAAGCAAAATACATTTACACATTATTTAGAAATAGACCCTTATCAAGTAATTTTAAAACTTTTGAAGAAGTAAATACTAGCAAAATATTATAGAGTGCTACGAAATACATCTGTTCTTCTATCATAAGTAATATAAATTGTACTTTTCTGACCATTATGGCTGTGTGTGTACAACTTTTCCACGAGTTCAGCATTTTGTACAGTAGGGTGCAGTTCTTCATTGGATGACATTTTACTTCTATCTTAAGACGATATAACAGGATACCTGCTGCCATACATACTTCTGTACAAGCTCCTTTAANTGACATTTTACTTCTATCTTAAGACGATATAACAGGATACCTGCTGCCATACATACTTCTGTACAAGCTCCTTTAAGGCCTGGTGCACGCCAGTGGTATGTGGTGAAGTGTTGCAAGGGAAGCTGGTGCTTGCTCACTCCTGTACATTCTCGGTGAACGTAGCGGGATCTAATAACCACTGTGGAGCACAGAGATACGTAATCTATATCGACCATTCACAACGAGCAGACATGGGACCCATTACACACGTCCTATGGCGTCACCGGCCGAACCACGTTTTAGTGGTGAAAGTGTAAACTAGCAAGCAATAGGGTACAGCACAGAGCTAACGCCAGTTTACCTTGCATCAGTTTAACACACGCAATATACAGTGTGAATAATGATTCCAATACAGCAAGATTTTAGAGGAATAAGTGCAATAACAAGANGTTGACAGCCTTTAGCTAGTTTCATTCGTTGTTTTCGCTGTTACGCGTATTCGGTGGTGTCGGAAAAGAGGGAGGGTGGCAAGGAGGCATTTACTACCCTTCCCAACTTTTCTTGAGACCAAAGACTTCGATATGCGGTGGGACNAGGGAGGGTGGCAAGGAGGCATTTACTACCCTTCCCAACTTTTCTTGAGACCAAAGACTTCGATATGCGGTGGGACAAGAAAACAATGTACATTAATATTCATACCCCATGTATAGGTATTTATTTAAACGGAGGTCTTCAATGGCGTAAAATATTAATAGGCAGGGACAGAGAATTTCGCGTTTTAAAAGTTTGTTGGTTATATTCCGTGGTCCTACGTTTTTTCGAGTTTCATTGTGTAGCAAAAATTAACTTCAGTCCAGGTGGCATGGAATTGGGTGCTTGTTTCCTTGCATGATTGTTATTGATTTTGAGTTAACCTAGGCGTTTCCAAGAAACTGTGGTCTAATTGAAAACATAACAAAAAGTTCGTGTAATTGAAGACTAACTTGCCTAATATAAATTCGCAAAATTTTCCAGTCCTCAGTAATAGGAAAAAAATTTGTGTGGAAAGACTCATCTTATTTATTTCGAAACTAAATTTTTTTTGGAAGGGGCGCTGTATCCAGCACCGGGGTCACGAGATGCTTTACATGACCTTGCCAAACCTCCTCCCCCTCCATAATCCAGAGAGGTTCCGACACCCCTGCGCGTATCCCAGTAGAAAAATTAATAGTCTGGGAGTACGACTTTTTTCCGGGAAAAGGAAAAACCAACTATCTAAAGCCGTATTTTACTGCTTTTATCGTTATAAGTGCATTAATAAATTAGTGAAAAGATTAAAATAAATCGCCTTTCTAGATCTTGCCATAGAAGTTTCCTTAAGGTAGAAGCAGAATGGCTTCGAATGTAACACTGAATCAAATTATACAACACGCAGAACTTAGTACATGCTGCTACACGCCATACCGTCAGAGAAGTACGATTTATATTGCACACGAAAGAGAAATGCACATATTTTGTAGCACTGTAAAATGTTTTACTAAAATCGACTTGTATAAATGTTTTAAAAACAAGTCAGAAAGCACATTGAGGAAAAAATTAGATTATCATAACAATAATTAGGGTTGTATATAGGAAACCAAAAAATAATAATGATATTTAAGCATTTTTAATGCTNTTGTATATAGGTAACCAAAAAATAATAATGATATTTAAACATGTTTAATGCTTTGTTTTATGCACATCCATTTCGGCCAAAAAAGTAATTTTTATAATTCAAATATTGTTTATAAAATAAAACTCATAAAAATATTTTTACTTAGGTTCAATTTTTTTTTTTACATACAACCATGAGTAAAAATTATGAATGTTCTAATTGACGAAGGGTTTCTGGAAAAACGAGGTTCCTGAAGCATCCAAAAGCAAAATACATTTACACATTATTTAGAAATAGACTCTTATCAAGTAATTTTAAAACTTTTGAAGAAGTAAATACTAGCAAAATATTTTAGAGTGCTACGCAATACATCTGTTCTTCTGTCATAAGTAATATAAGGTGTACTTTTCTGACCATTATGGCTGTGTGTGTACAAATTTTCCACGAGTTCAGCATTTTGTACAGTAGGGTGCAGTTCTTCATTGGAAGACATTTTACTTCTATCTTAAGACGATATAACAGGATACCTGCTGCCATACATATTTCTGTACAAGCTCCTTTAAGGCCTGGTGCACGCCAGTGGCATGTGGTGAAGTGTTGCAAGGGAAGCTGGTGCTTGCTCACACCTGTACATTCTAGGTGAACGTAGCGGGATCTAATAACCACTGTGGAGCACAGAGATACGTAATCTATATCGACCATTCACAACGAGCAGACATGAGACCCATTACACACGTCCTATGGCGTCACCGGCCGAACAACGTATTAGTGGTGAAAGTGTAAACTAGCAAGCAATAGGGTACAGCACAGAGCTAACGCCAGTTTACCTTGCATCAGTTTAACACACGCAAAACAGTGTGAATAATGGTTCCACTACAGCAAGATTTTAGAGGAATAAGTGCAATAACAAGATATACTTGTGGAGTACCTAAGAAACCAAAGTCGTCGCCGTTTTAACTGTATCAGGTAGGTAGGTAGGTAGGTAGGTAGGTAGG
>NQII01002239.1:516184-551397 GCA_002778355.1 Clitarchus hookeri | reverse complement strand
GATGCAAATGGATATATAACTTACTTTTTAAATAGTGATTATATAAATATTTTACATTAATTTACTATACCCACATATTGATTAACCAATTTCGATAAAAATTTGTATGCTGCAGGTAATTTTTATAAGTATCAAATATGTCAGTACATAGCATATTTTTTGCGTCATTTTTAAGAGTATCACAAAAATACTATCTCATAAGTCTGGAAACACTCAAATTATTCCTACTAAATTTGGATAACAGGTAATGTAAATTGATTTCTTCTATGAGACAAACTCTTATATCCAAAATGGCGGCCATCGAAGAGTTTACCTTAATATGTTTTATCCACGAATCCATGTTACGAATTTCAAATTTATCTTGTATGTTGGCCGTAACAACTACAACTACATGAAATGTGTCTACACGGAGTTATATNCATATGAAAAATTGAATTTTTATGTTATATCTCGTGAAACAATCAGCCGATTCCTACAAAAATTCAAGCGACAAGTTAAACTATGGTGGTCCATCTAAATTTGTATGTCTTAAGGTGCTAGCATTACATTTTAAACATAATCAACGTGTAATTGATTGGAATGGGTTTGTTAACGTTCCCAGTGTTATTCCTAAAGGATTATCAGGGGACGGCTTATAAATTAACTTATCGCCTATCTAAAACAAAAACCCATGCTTTACCTAGGATTCGAACCCAGAACCTTCCCGCATCCCAGACCGGCGACGCATCAGCCAACTGGACAAGAACCATCTAAATATTTTATATTAGAATGCCATATACCCCAAATTATTTCACCAAACTTTACAAATTGGCAGTAACTGTAACAAATACACGACCTTCTTTCCTGCAATTTATTAATGTATAATCACGTGAGAAAATAAAGCTCCTACGCAATAATTTGNAAATACACGACCTTCTTTCCTGCAATTTATTAATGTATAATCACGTGAGAAAATAAAGCTCCTACGCAATAATTTGGAAAACAATCAAAAGTTAGTACACAGAGAGTATCATAGTAGACCATGTAAACTTACATGGGTTTAGTAAGTCTGGCATGTTTTAATGCCAAAAATACAAATCATTAAGAATATGTTATACAGAATGATAAACGAGGAGTTACCGCCACTCACGGGGCTTATTCCTTCCATAATTTGGAGAAAAATATGTTATATAAATGTGGGTTATATTCATACCCACCCTACAGTGGAAAGGGGTTTTCAANCATAATTTGGAGAAAAATATGTTATATAAATGTGGGTTATATTCATACCCACCCTACAGTGGAAAGGGGTTTTCAACACCGTTTCAGCATCAATGTATGGTCTGGTGTCCTACACGATCAACTGATTGGGCCATTCATTTTCCCGGCACGCTTGATTGATGTGGTGTATTGGCAATTTTTGAAAGAAGAACTGCCGCTGTTACTTGAGGGTATTCCGTTTGCAGTGAGACGTCGTATGATCTCCCAGCATTATGGTGCCCCTCCTCACTTCTACCGTGCTCTGATTCAACACTTCAATGTGCATTTCCCTGAGAGATGGGTAGTACGAGGCGGTATTCACACCTCTCCTCCTCGATCGGCTGATCTATCACCACTAGATTATTGCGTATGGGGATGGATGATGGATATTGTTTACCAAAGGACTGCACAAACACGTGAGGAACTACTTGCGTGTATCATGCATGACGCTACAGAAATCAAAGACAGCTTTGTGAAGCTACGGAGAGAAACACGTGGGGTTCACAAGCGTGCGGCCAAGTGTATGGTAGTAGACGGAAACAGTTGTGCACATAGTTTGTAATCTTGTTAGACGCAATTGTGATGCTCAACTGTAAACAATACAGTCTGATAATATATCACTCTATTTACTTCTAAAAGGGTTATTCTTTTATTCGTAATTTTTCAAATGTTTCTAATTACTCTGTAAAGAATAGGAATATGACCCACATTTATATGACATATTTTGCTCCAAATTATGACAAGAATAGGCCCTGCAAGTGGCGGTAACTCGAGGAGGCAACAACCTAAGAAAATAGGTGTACACGATAGAAAAAATCACTATAAAATCACTAATAATCCCTGAAAATCACAAGAAATTCCTTTTAAATCACAAGAAATTCCCTGTTAATCGTAATGAAATTCCTTAAAATCTCAGAAAATCCTTGCGAATCTCAGAAAATCTCTGTTAATCGCATAAAATCCCGGAAAATCACAAAAAAATCTCTGAATATCCCAGGAAACATAAATTATGCTGCAACACATTTTTTTTTGTAGGCTATTTTGTAAGTTAGCGTTGCCTGAAATAATAAATTACATTATATTTACGGATTCTCAACCGATTCCCGACAAAAAAGACATATAAATAATTTCCCTTGTAGGTCACCCAACATGATAGAGTACACAATTAGAAAAAAATTAGACACATTTTCAAATGGCTGTTTTATGAGAATTTTACGTCAGTATGCCGTAAATGTCAATCCATTAGTAAGTATTTAAACAAAATTTGGTACATTGGCATTGGCTACTCTGAAAATAAAATACATTAATTAAATTGTCTCTGTTGAGACAATTTTTTTAAAACCATATTTAAAGTGGATAGAAAAAATACCTTTTACAGTATATCTCAAGAACTACTAACCTATTAGAACACAATATGGAATGCTGGAGAAACTTACTTTATGCATAAAATATTTACACATATTGAAAACCTATTTTGTCAACCATACTGTACAATTAAATCTTAAACAATAAACTGTAATGTCATGTACCAGTTAGCTTTTATAAAGTTCCAACACATTTCGCAAGCAAGAGTAATTTTCAGCCGTCACGTGCGAACAAAGGCATAATTTTGTTGCCATTACGGCAATTTAAACTAAAATTAGGCTTCTGAAGTAACTACTAAGTGCATTAAATCAATTAACAAATTGCATCTTGCACAATTAATACTTTATTTTGGTGACGCGGTGGTGCAGTGGCTAGAGCGATCGCCTCCCACCTAGGCCAACCGGTTTCGATTCTCGGTTATGTCACTCCCGGATGTTTGTGCTTGGGAATTGTGGCGGACGATGCCATTGGTCAGCAGTTTTTCTAGGGGATTTCCCATTTTCCCCGTCCTACCACTCCTGCTCTGCTTCACACTATCTCGCTTCACCCTCATCGGTGCTCAAGTCCCCGATCTTAACAGCCGCCCAAACTCTCTCTACTCTACTTAGTTATGTCCAGTAATTTGTCTTATCTCTATATTCTTTGGGCTGGATTAACGTGATTTTATTTGTTCTCATTTGTACAAATTATTCTTGGCATAGGCCGACAAAGCATTTGCCACGCATAAAAATCAATTGACATTCCCATTTCATGTAATAGATTTATTGTATGACTTGTTCAATTCCTTATACTTTTAAGACAAGTATAAATGTCAAAATCGAAAAGTGGTATCTAAATATTACTGTTTCCTGAAAAACTAATCATGTTTTCATATAGTTTTTAATGTGTCACTGAAGCAATTATGTACATGATATTTTGCACCTGCCATAAAAATAATATTAATTGTAAACTTATGAAAATGTTAAATTTTAATGTTTACGTTTTGCACATTCACTTTATTGCATAAAATATTTACTTTCATAACACTACGAGGCAAGAAAGCAGCACCGTTATTTTGTTATGCAAAAATTAAAGACTGTGAAATAAACTATTTTATTGTGTTTAATTTTCAATTGAGTAAAGGGCCGCGTAACCTCGTTACATTAGCTTATTAGGCACTTGTTCCTACACAAAGGAATAATTGATTATTTTAACTTATTTAGATATTAGCTAACTATAACAGTATATTAGCAAGTATGCCGTTGGTTTTGGAGAGAGTAACAATAACTATGCTTATTTATCTATTTTTTAATGTTAGGTAGCAGGTTGTTCCAGCAACAATAAAATTGAACTATGCTGAACCCTTCACACACATCAAACGAAGTAGGTAAACCTTCGGATTCGCATTAAGGGGGGTTGGGGACTTGAGTTCGAATCCTGGTCCAACCCTTCTGATTCAGGTTTTTATTGGTTTCCCGAAATCACTCCAGCCTAATTCTGGGATGTTTCCTTGCTACAAGAAAAAAGTATAATGTTCTTCCAACAAAATTAATAATGTGAAAAAAGTAACTAAAAAGGTAAATAAATTAAACAATGTTAACCATATACAAACCCTTATTTACTATAATGAAAATATACTGTTGAAGTGTTAATGTCAATAAAGCATCTTAGCAATGTTGCCGCAACATAAGGTGTATGACGCTAAATATAACAGGAAGAACAAAATATTTAGTGTTACTGCGACATTATAGAAATGTCCATCCAACACAAGTTTATATTGACTTGGTGTTGTGAAATGGCGGATAGTAGTGAACAGCGATAAACTTGGTAAATAAATTAACTACTATTTTTAAACCCCAAAGCATAGTAAGAGAACTATATTTATCTTGGACAAGCTCTTAAAATTTGAGAAGCGGTTTAGGTATGCCAATTGTGCATAAAGTATTTTCACGTAAAGAAAGATATCTGCAATTGATCGTTATGTTGTTCTGGATACACACAATATGAAACGCAATCAGAGATGTTACAATAGAGAAGTTGGAAGGACATCAGGTTGCGTTAAGTGAAGAAGGTCAAATACTCAAGGCGCAGATCCTGTTACTATCCTAGCGTAATTTGTTTTTCGTTTCAATAGTTCTTTTCGGGAAAAAATTATTGCACCTTATTTATTATACATCGGAATGCTTTTAAAGCAAAGAAAATGTACGCAATTTTTTAAGACAAATATTACCACCAATTCAAAAAAAACTGGTTTTGCCGCAACATAAACGCCACCTTGATGATGACAGATCAGTAAGGAGGTAATGTTGTTACAAAAGTACTAAATATAACATTAATATTAATAATTGAACTGTATAATACATTTACAGCATTAATAGTTCCTGACGATTAACAGATAACCAAAAATTACTTTTGTCACAACATACGACTTCTTCCTGTGTACAAGTCCAATTCCTTCACATTCGTCCTTCTCTAAGCAACATTCTTCATAGTTAATGAACTTGCTGTCGACGATACGCTAAGCCCTTGCTACCTCCACCGTGATCTGTGCTTAACCTACTATATCATAGACACACGACTGTGATGTTGAATTATATACAAGTTTTAATTAATTTTTATTTTGAAAATTGAAAAGTCATATTTCTGAATATGAGAACATTATTACAAGTTCATTGCTATTCATGGTACTTATTAAGTGAGAAAAATATATTGGTGTACTAGNGAGAACATTATTACAAGTTCATTGCTATTCATGGTACTTATTAAGTGAGAAAAATATATTGGTGTACTAGCTTCCAATATTATTGCATTTTTGTAACACAATGTGAGAAAAGTATTAGGCTACAAGTTAATTTCAATACGTGGTATTTATTTCGAGACAAATCAGTATTGACGTTTCATCTTCCCTTTATTATTACAGTTTGGAGCACTATAAAAGTTATTTATCTGTCCTCCGTTCAAAAAATAATTTTTTTTTACTGGTTAATAGCCCTAAATTACACAAAACTGCAATAAAATATCGCTTTGGTTAGTATTTTCGTAAACGATATTACCTAAGGTGCAAAAACAAATGGAAGGGGGGAAATGAGAGGGAAGGGGGGACGGGAGCCCATTGACTTTCCCGGTTGGTAGTCGGAAGGTGCCAGGAGTCGGCAAGTTTTAAAACATAAAACAAAGGTTCTGCAATACACAAATTTACTCTAAAAATCAAAATTAATAATATNCAAGTTTTAAAACATAAAACAAAGGTTCTGCAATACACAAATTTACTCTAAAAATCAAAATTAATAATATTGAGTTCATGAATTTTAAAATGGGTTAAGGTAATACGTAGGAAAAGAGGAGAAAATCATCTACATATTTTGTATTTATATGGTTTATTTTTTGTAACCATAAATATGGGAATCTTTATAGGCTCATTTCTTCTGTAACCCAAGCGTGCAGTGAGGTGTTTAATAAACTAACACTATATAACATATTTCATCGTCCAGGAATTACTCGCTGATAATAGTACGTGTCGTTTGCGAAGACTGCCATTCAAGACTGCAGCACATGTGTTGTTTGTTTTCTTTGGTTCTGAGGTAACGCTGTGGGAATACTGCATTCTGAGGTTAACACAGTTCATCATGTTGCGATAAACGAACATGTTAGTCGGGTGTACAGTTGGAAATGTTTTGAGCCAAGCAATTAGAATTACCATAAATAAAACGAAAATTTAGAATTTAAATTACAAGTATATCGTGCCGTAGAAACTAAAATGATATATCGGTAACAGCGCCTACTTTTGGTTATACGAACACACGAATAAAGAAGAAATCGGCCTCTGACTTGACCCCCTTGAGTATAGGACGATGCTGCTTTCCTCTATATAGCCAGCGTTCTAAAGACGCTGTGTGAAATCAACTAATTGTCACGCCCTATCCTTGACAGAAGGGCGGTTTTCGGCTCATCCCTCACGCAATTGGGGGTACAGCTGGGCCAGGAAAAGGGATCTGGTTCTTTCACAATACAACTACAGTTTGTCCCGCACAAACCCGCCTGAAATATGTAACGAAAAAAAAAACTTATTTGTGTGTAGTAGGTGAACAAACATTTCTGAAAGTCACTACTCGATATTGGGATCTAGCGTATTCACATGCCAAAGTAACTTAGCCAGCTTTGTGCCCTAGAAGAAAGCTTAAAAATCATGATGTCACTTTACCGCTGTTCAAGTNGCCAAAGTAACTTAGCCAGCTTTGTGCCCTAGAAGAAAGCTTAAAAATCATGATGTCACTTTACCGCTGTTCAAGTAATTAGTATGTAAGAATTGTTATATTAATTATATTAAAGTGTTGCAGGAAACCCATAAAATTCACAAATATCCCTAAAAATTCGAAACAAAAAACTTTTGAATTCAGAACTATGGGAAATCACGAAAACCAAAATATAATCCATAAAAACAAAGATATTCGTAAGACTATTAAAACCCAGGGGAATTCATGAATAATCACTTACAATCTAAGAAACTGCTAATTTATTTAAAATTACCTAAAATTTGAAAAATATTTGAAACATACGAACTTTAACACATAAATAAATGTTTAACAGTTACAAAAAAATCGTAGATTCCTCAATATTATCTTTGCAGGTGCAAAAACTCTTAAGAAGTCGCAAGAAGATCTTTGATAAACAAAAAAAATCATTTGAAATATCTAAAAAAATCTTTGGGAATCACCATAATTTGACAATCGTTAGAAAATTTTTGACAATCTCAAGAAAATAATTGAAAACCATTACTAACCTTCGAAAATCACTAAACATCTTAGAAAATCGCTAGAAAATCTTTTAGGATCGTAAGGAAATCTCTAAAAATGCTCAAAATCTTCAAAAATCGCCAAACAAGTTTTTTAAAATCCATGAAAATAAATAAAAATCTATATACACACTTTAACATAATTGTTGTACTCCTCTCCCTTTCCGGCAGGTAACTGATCGTGAATCGTCCTATATATATTAAACAATTTAACAAAATGCAACCAATCTCTGTATGCTAATAGTATAGATTATAATCATAAAATATGCATATAAAAGCTGTTTCGCCCAACCTTTTTATAAGACAGGGCTGTGTGAGAAAATTTAACATCGTGCCATCTTTCAGGAACCAATCAACAAATTCCCATCTAATTTTACGCACAAGTAGAATTACAGTATTCCATGTGAAAGTGCATGATTTAAGATACTCGCACAGTTGTTTTCAAAATGATAGCAGTTGAATTATTTCGGGTTGGTAAATCCTGTCTACCAAATCATTCGACTTCTTATAAACGAACTTCATCATCCTAATGTTACCTCCGTAATACATTTGGTAGCATGCTAGCTTACGGTATAAGGAGTTGTGTATTCGAGTCACGGTTAATTAACGTGTGTATTTATTATTGTCTCACTAGTGTTGCATATCTTTCTTGTTTCATCTGTGGTTATAATATCTGTGTCGACAAAACGTCAATTTAATTTCTACCTACCATCTTAGCTTTAAAGGCTTTCATCTAAATTATTTGCATCTATTTAAGGAAAAGTAGGCACATTAGTAATATCGGTAACTTATTTTATTCTAGCGTGTCATCTTTCAGCTTCCTTGGATACTGGTGCCGTGTTCTTTGTAAATCATAACATTTAGTCAAAAATGCCTGAGTTTCCAGTGCAATAATCTTTTATAGAGCAATTCAAGAAAAACCACCAAAAGTACAGTCGTCAAGTGAAAGTTTTGCATCGGTCGTGAAACGACCAGTTAAGAAAATCTGTTAGTATGTCGGATCACAAGAAATATTTTGTTTTTGAAGAATCAATGGAGCATTAATGGTAAAAAAAAATATTCAAACTTCATGTCTATTTTCCTGGTGTCGTAATAACTCAACACATTTTTTAAGTAGCTATTGTTTAGAAAACGACGTGATTATTTCTTTTTAATTTCTATGTTTGCTGTGAAAACTCTCGAACACGGCAAGCCTAAAAAATTAAATTTTTTTGTCACGTATATTTATGTTGGATGCCCTGGTGACGATCAAAACTTTTCTTTGATTAAATATTATATAGTAAATAACTTTTTAACGTCCCCTGGTGTTTATACCTAAAGACTTATCAAGGAACGGCTTACAAACTAACTTATCACCTAAATTAAATAAACACCAATATATTACCTAGTATTCGAACCCAGAACCTCCCGAACCCCGGACAGGCAATGCGCCAATCGACTGCGTCATGGGAGCTCAGCAACATTGCTTGAAAATAGTATGGTTAATATCTGTAAAATTTATTTTGAATCTGAGAGCATTAACGTGAAAAGATAGCATGAAAAACAAAAACAAAAAATTGGAGCTAAATACTTTCCAAATGACGTTAATGTTTATAATAACAGAAAAATCTTAATATTCTCTTTTTTTTATACACTCGCTGAATCAAACTAGGAATTGTATTAAAATATTTTAAACGCATGCTATTTTAATATATGCGCAGTAATCGCAGACTTGTTTTAAAGTATTATTCACTTTTTCACAAGTCATATTGGCGATCCTAGCAAAAATATTTTCGTGCGGTCACAGTTCTTTACAGAAGCACGCCTGTGGTAAGAATTTTATGCCAAAAGGGAGCTTATAAAATAAATATTTCGCGCCAGAGAACCCTGTCATTTTGCTCGCATTCTTCATCGAAAAGCGGTAAAATTATCAAAAAGAAATTTTACATGCCCACAGCTATAAAAGCGGAATGTGGTGTACCTTATCTTCCTTCTCTTTTGTTACACATATTAAGGGTGTTGCAACTTGAAGTGCTCAGCGCTACCCAGATTTAGTGTAACTGAGTCTTATGTGTTGCTACGCCCTGTAGCACTAGCCAAGGAGACACAAAGGGGCAAAATTAGATGTTCAATATTAAAGCTCTTAATATCACCAATTTCATTTCAGCAGAGTGCAAGTATTTGTTGTAATAATTATTGAACAACAGTTGTGAAAATAAAGAAAATGAATTTTTCCTATAAATCACAACTGGGTGCTATTATACACAGAGGTGACAAAATTTATGGGATAGCAATATTCAAATATACAGATGGTATTAGTATCGCGTACAAAAGGTATAAGTGGGCAATGCATTGGTTGGGCTTTCATTTGTATTCAAGTGATTCATGTGAAAAGGTTTCTGACGTAATTATAGCCGCACGACGAGAATTAACAGACTTTGAACACGGAATGGTAGTTGCAGCTAGACGCATGGGACATTCCATTTCGGAAATGGTTAGGGAATTCAACATTCCGAGATCCACAGTGTCAAGAGTGTGCAGAGAATACCTAGTTTCAGGCTTAACATCCCACCATGGACAACGCAGTGGCCAATCGCCAGCACTTAATGACCGAGACCAACGACGTGTGCGCAGAATGGTCAGTGTTAACAGACAAGCAACACTGCGTGAAATAACCGCAGGAATCAATGTGGGACGTACGACGGACGTGTCCGTTAGGACAGTGCGGCGAACTTTGGCTGTACTGGGCTATGCCAGCAGAAGACCGACTCGAGTGCCTTTACTAACAGCACGACATCGCCTGCAGCGCCTCTCCTGGGCTCGTGACCATATCGGTTGGACCCTAGACGACTGGAAAACCGTGGCTTGGTCAGATGAGTCCCGATTTCAGTTGGTAAGAGCTAATGGTAGGGTTCGAGTGTGGCGCAGACCCCACGAATCCATGGTCCCAAGTTGTCAACAAGGAACTGTGCAAGCTGGTGGTGGTTCCATAATGGCGTGGTCTGTTTTTACATGGAATGGACTGGGTCCTCTAGTCCAAGTGAACCCAACATTGACTGTAAAGTGTTACGTTCAGCTACTTGGAGACCACTTGCAGCCATTCATGGACTTCATGTACCTAAACAACGATGGATTGTTTATGGATGATAATGCGCCATGTCACCGGGCTACAACTGTTCGCGATTGGTTTGAAGATCATTGAGGACCATTCCAGCGAATGATTTGGTCACCAAAATCGCCCGACCTGAATCCCATCGAGCATTTATGGGACATAATCAAGAAGTCAGTTCGTTCACAAACTCCTGCACCGGCAACACTTTCGCAATTATGAACGTCTATAGAGGCAGCATGGCTCAATATTTCTGCCGGGGACTTCCAACGACTTGTTGAGTCCATTTCACGTCTAGTTGCTGCACTTCGCCTGCAAAAGGAGCCCCGACACGACATTAGGAGGTATCCCATGACTTTTGTCGCCTCACTCTATATTATTATACTACTTATGAAAAAATAAACATCAGTCCTGAACAATTTCTGGCTACAATATTTTTATATAAACTTNACACTTTCGCAATTATGAACGTCTATAGAGGCAGCATGGCTCAATATTTCTGCCGGGGACTTCCAACGACTTGTTGAGTCCATTTCACGTCGAGTTGCTGCACTTTGCCTGCAAAAGGAGGCCCGACACGACATTAGGAGGTATCCCATGACTTTTGTCGCCTCACTCTATATTATTATACTACTTATGAAAAAATAAACATCAGTCCTGAACAATTTCTGGCTACAATATTTTTATATAAACTTTATGCTTTGGTTTGTACCAATAATATTTAAATATACGTACAGCCATTTACGTGCCTTTGTAAATACAAACTCTATGCAGAGGAAAATTCTACAAACATTAGTCTCAACCTAAGGGACTCCGAAATGTTCCCTTTTATTATCATGACCAGAAATGTCTGATGGAAAGTTTTACTTATCTCAGCATCAAGTCCAGGAGCTGCTTCTCCATGAACCTGCAGATTACCCTGTCTTATATAGCACCAATTGCATAGCTCCCCTCCTCAATAAGGAGCTTAAAACAGTACATTATTAACTTACCCAATCAAAGGGTTGTAAAATAAGAAAATAGCATATTTTTCCTGTGATTATTGCCAGGTGGTGCTGATGCATGAGAGCACTCTCGTTCGTCACACCGCCACTAGTGCTACTATGTTGCGGGCTTGAAGAATCATCCCCGCGCCGCCAGTTTTGCTCGATGCGTGACTTGACAACTATCCGCGGCGTCTTGACCGTCGGCGCTGCCCTAACTTGACTGGGCACCATGGCTACCTTGCCCAAGGCAGAGCAGGAAATCTATGTGATGTTTTTGCTTCAAAAGGTAGGACATCTGCTTCAACGTAATTGCGTATAATTTCGCAAAGCTTTGCGAAAATACGGCCGTGGATAATATGCGTTATAGTTGTGTTACTAGGCGGGCTGGACATAGCGGTCAGGTGGTAATTTGGCGAAAAATGAGACGTCCCATCTCATCCTCCACCTCCGAAGTGATAGATCCCGGTAAGGACCAATAGATCCGGAGCCAGTAAATCCGTTGAGATGGCCAGTCTCGGCAGGTCCTCCGACGACACTTCTCCAGTGGAGTCACCAAGATGAGCAGTTCTTCATCATAATGTCGCAGCAGTCAGTATCCGCCACCCAAACAAACATACAAACGACTGGCAATTCCTTGCAATAAACTATCCAAATCAGCAAATAAATCACCCATGACTCCTTACAAAGAAGAAAAATAATTAAGCAAACTCCTGGAACTCTACTCCTACCATCCTATAACCTTACCTAACTCTTTTGTATTCTGGATATATTTGCAAATCACACAAAAACTCATATCTTAACACCTACGTAAAGATGGAATAGTATATAAAAAATTAGCGTTATTGGAGAAACGACTCCTGGACTCCACCAGAGAACTCTAAAAATACACTAAAATCTTAAAACATGATAGAACACACATAATGATGATATATAAGATAACACATATAACTAGATATCACAGTCATATTAAAGAGATCCATTATGANGCATATTTTTCCTGTGATATTGCCAGGTGGTGCTGATGCATGAGAGCACTCTCGTACGTCACACCGCCACTAGTGCTACTATGTTGCGGGCTTGAAGACTCATCCCCGCGCCGCCAGTTTTGCTCGATGCGTGACTTGACAACTATCCGCGGCGTCTTGACCGTCGGCGCTGCCCTAACTTGACTGGGCACCATGGCTACCTTTTGTATTCTGGATATATTTGCAAATCATACAAAAACTCATATCTTAACACCTACGTAAAGATGGAATAGTATATAAAAAATGAGCGTTATTGGAGAAACGACTCCTGGACTCCACCAGAGAACTCTAAATATACACTAAAATCTTAAAACATGATAGAACACACATAATGATGATATATAAGATAACACAGTCATATTAAAGAGATCCATTATGGTACAATAAATTATCCTCTCCCAGCTTATTGTGTTACTCTCAGAAATCAAACAGAGGAAAACAATACAACTGCGTCATGTGGACTTTCTTTGGTTTCCCGAGGCTCGTCTCATCCTCTAACAACACTGTCACAGGTGACAAAAACCTCTTTAAAACGAAAGACCCTACACATTTCGGGGCCAATTTTGTGCTAAACTGAGCTGCTTTGGATCTCAAGTAATGGGCTTCCAAGAACACCCGGTATCCTTCCTGGTAAGTAACAGTGCCTGCATTTTTATTTTTCCTAGTAGCTAAAAGAGAATGATATTTCTGTAGAATTGTGCAGCTTCCTCCCATATCTCATAAAAATCCTTTTTGTTTAAAGCCTACAAACAGAACTCGTGCAAACCCCTTGTATGAATGAGAGAATTAAACAAACAAATTCCTGCCAAGAAAAGCTATGCTGGCACACACTTCGTGGCATCACTAACAACATTTTTGAACGCCAGAAACAGCTGGTACTAAATTTTATATGGGAACATGTCTGAAACGCTCTTAAAGCTGCCTTCAATTTTATATTGTATCGTTCGAGTAAGTTCACCTTTGGATAGTACGGCGTTGTCTGAATCGACTTTATTTCCCACAAGAAAGCGATAGATTTTTCATTTCGGTTGATAAAATATAGGTGGCGTTATCAGTCACTAGATGCACTGGTGACCGAAATAACGGAAATAACAGCTGTCCTATAATCATACAGATTCAAGAAGATTTCATAGACCGCATCGGAAAAAGAAAAAAAAACTTACTAAAACTATCAACAGAAACCAATATAGATGTATAACCGGCTTTGGTTCGTGGGAAAGGGCCAAACACATCTGAATACACACACTCCCACTGGAATTTCGTGACATATGCACTGTATGGATTTGCTGTCTTTGCTTTTCTAGGCTTAGCCGTTTGGAAATCTTCACATTGCTTAGCAAGGGATTCGACCTCCTTAGCTAATCCGATCCAATAAAACATTGCATATATCCTAGATGCTGTTTTACCCTGTTAAAATAACCCCCAAAATAGGTGTTATGATAGTACTGAAAAATGGGCAATCTCACTACCTGAGGAACAAAAAAAACTAAAACAGTGAGATTTAGGATCTTCATACCCTATCAACCCTTTTCGCACCTCATAATGACTTGCTTTACCGGCATCTATGTCTGCTTTTATAGCTCTACATTCCAGAACTGTTCCATGATATTGCTGTAACTTTAAATAAGCCTGAGAAAAATTTTTCAAAAGTTTAACCTGTTGTATGGGACCTGCTTCCTTTAGTACCATAACTTTCGGAGGATTAATCTCATGAAAACAATCTTTATTAATCATGCAGGACAAGCAATCCGCAACCCCGTTGTCAATTCCCTTTATTTGCTTTACTGAAAATTTTAATCTGGAGATAACAAACGCACAGCTGGTTTGTTAGTAGACAAAAATCAACTCAACACTTGATTATCAGTATGCAATTCAAATCTTCCTCCTTCCAAATAACCAGAAAATGTCTCCATTCCAAATATTGCCGCTAGAACTTCTTTCTCATACACCAAAAAATTCTGCTCTGCTGGTATGAGCAACCGACTACCATAAGCTACAGAAACCAGGCTTTTATTTTCCGTTTGACGAAGTGCCTTCGAACTAGTGTCTACCTGCAAAGAAAATGGTTTATCAAAATGAAGCCAATGAAGCATAGGTAGAGAAGCTAATTTTTTCCTTTAAGTGATTAAATGCATTTTCCTGCTGTGTTCCCCAAACAATATCCACCCCTTTTTTAAGGGCATTGGGAGGTTCTGAAATGTTTGCGAACTCTGGAATAAATTTGGTATAAAACCCTTCCATCCCAAGAAAACACTGCACTCCTTTTAAATTCTTGGGTGCTATAAATTTACAATAGGACGTATCTTCTCCAGATCCATCAGTAACCAACCATATGTGATCGCAGATACCAGGTATTTAACATACATATTTGCCCATGAGACCTTTTCAGGGTTTACATTAACCCAGATTCTCGCAAAGCTGTCAAAAGAAGATGTAAATTTTTCATATGTTCTTCAAAACTTTCACAATAACACAAACATCGTCTATATATGTGAATAAGAACTCGTATTGATATTTCCCCAGTACTTGAAACCAATCCCTGAACAATGAACATGGCTTGTTGACCACAATTTACGACCATCGGTAGCATTTTCCACTGATATTGACCCCACGGAGTCACAAAAGCTATAATCTCTCTGGAATCAGGATGCAAATCCCATTGCAAGAAGGCAAAAATTAAATCACATATAAAAAATATAAAAATATTCCGCCTTCCCGACATGTTGAAAGACTGACTCTATCGTAGGCAAAGGATATGGATCCACATATACATTTTTATTAACCCTACAGTTGTTACATATAATGCGATATTCTCCTAGAATTTTCTTTGGCAATAAAAAAGTTGGACTAGGATATATAGTTTCTGAAGGCTCTAAAATGGCCTTATCTTGAAACTCACAAAGTAAATGTCTGAAAAATTTTTTATTTAGGTTGTGCTACACGAAACATTACAGTTAAAACTGGTTCCTGATCTCTAACCCGTAAAAATTAGGACACTTGGTGTAATGCCCTAACTGTGCCGTTATTACATCCTCAAATTCTGCTTGCAAATCTTCAATTTGTATTTCCTGGTTCTTATTCTGTTCATTATCTGTCACAACATGATAGCGAAAACCTCATGATGTAACCGCAATAGGGTGCTCTTTTACAAAAATTGAACAATAACTCTTTATGAAATACATTTAACCTGGCACGGGATTTTCCCAAAAATTATCTACACCTAACAAAAAGTCATGACTTATACCTAGTAAAATCCTAAATTCAAATTTCCAAGAGAATTTCTCAATTTAAATTTTAAATTTATTTATACATTATGAACTAACCACTCCGCCATTCATAAGCAAAAAATTCGATCGTTTCCCTCTTTTGTACTTGGATCAAACCTTTTGGTACATTCCGCAATAATAAGTTACAAAATTCCTGGTTCACAAGAGAACATTTTGCCCCTGAATTAATAAGTGTCGACACTTTCACAGGATCAGCCATTACTATTGGCACATGCAATAATCCATACTTTTTTTGAAAAGCTAAATTGGTTATATTATTGCCTCCCAGTACCTTTTCCCTTTCGGGACATGTAGCCTTTAAATGCCCCTTATGCTCTCAGAAAAAAACACTGTATGTCTTGAAATTTATTTACACTTGTTGACATCACAACCGTTTTCCCTGTCTATGTAGAAAAAGTCCTTTTTGATTTCATCCCAAATTTTTCCCAATTTATTTGATTTATTTTCTGAATATATTTTTTGTAAAAACAATCTTTTGCCACATGGTTACTTTTGCCGCAAACAAAACCCAGCCTAGGCGGACACTTTCTAGATTCATTTTATTTAATATAGCTCTTAATGTTACAAAATTGCTTATTCACCGCACAGTCCCTAATTGTCTTTTCTACTTACGTTACTAAAACTATCAATTGCGCCAGTGTGGTATATTTAGTGACCAACAATAAAAACCTACAATTTTGCAGCAGCAAATTACAAAAGGTAGCTGGGGTAAAATAATGTTCTGGACATGGAAGACCTAATACCCCAACTAATCCAAGAATCTGCTGAAACACTGGTTTCTTTTAATTCCGATATTTTGGCCACTACTTCAGATGGAACATAACGAAGTGCCCTTAACACTGGGAAGAACTCACGAGCACACGCAGCTGCTCCGGTGTAACCTTCACCAGCATCTCCCCGCTTCACGAGCGCTCGAGCTTTTACCCTCAGTTCCGCTATATTGTCAGAGTCAAACGTCTCCTCTCCTGCCTCCTTAAGAAGCTGATTCAGCGCCGCTTTACTGAGCTGTTGAATTCACCCTCTTGACATGGTAAAAGTAAATACCAACACGAAAATCCCGAATAATATAAAAGTAGTTTAAATATAACTGTTGAGACAATCTTTTATTTGTTTTTTATCTCAAGCAGTTACTATAAATAACATAAAACAACACATAAATCCAAAAAAGCAACAAATAAGCATAGTTCACAGATTCTTTGCTATACTCTGTAGCGTTAACTAGGACGACACAAAGGAGCAAAACTAAATGTTTAATATTAAATCTTTTAATATCAGCAATTTCATTTCAGCAGAGTATAAGTATTTGTTGAATGAATTTTTCAACACTAGTTGTTTTGTTAAGAAAATATATCTTGCCTATAAATCACAACTGGTTGCCATTATGTATAATTATATTACTTATGAAAAACAGTAAAGATCACCTCCGAAAACTTTCTCGTTACAATATTTTTTACAAAAACTTTATGCTTCGGCTTGTACAAATAATATTTTAACATATGTACAGCCATTTACATGCCATTTATAAAAGCAAACTCTATCAAGAGGAAAATTATACAAACATTAGTATCAACAACCTAACAGACTCCCAAATGTTCCCTTTTATTGTCATGACGAGAAGTGAATGGCTTCATGCAAAAAGGGCTTCAGTCAACTAAACCTAGTTTTGAGAAAACTAAAAAAAAAAACCTTGCTGTTTTAAAAATATTAAACCAATCAAAATGAACTTTTTTTCCTTTATAGACAAAAGTTATACTAATTAAGTAATGTTAAGAAAAACATTTAGTTTCAAATAGTCATGGCTACAAAATATTTTTTTAATGGTGGACGGAAGTCCTTTTTGTACGTAAATAAAAAATGAAGCCCTTTATGCATATATCTTGTATTTTTTTACCTGTTTTTTGTGGTTTGTCATCACTTACATTGTACCAAGACTCTTTTGGACTATTTTAAAAGCTGTTTTAGGTATAATATTAACTCCAAATGAAAATTAAATGAGATTTATTAATTACAACTATTACTATCTACACTTTATTGAATTTTTTTAATTACAGGTTTTGTTCTTTTCAATTAAACATTACTAATCACTCGTCTTGGACTTCTAACTCGATCTGGTCAACTGTGGGCCAATTCATGATCAACTCATAAAAGTCTTTGTGCTCATTAGGAATATATGGCAGAAGGTTCCTAACGTCATTGATTTTCGCTGTCTTGATCGGAACTTTATCGGCTTCGTAAGCTGCAGGCGGTGGCAAATTCTGTTTTTGTTGTTCGTCTTTGACCATTTTAAATGACTGTGTCACGTTACTGTCAATGGTTTTACTTGCAAATATTGTACCAAACGTCTCTTTGTAAAAGGACAACTGCATGTAAGTGCTTATTTCAAATCGAATTTTGTTTGCTTCTGGAACACTATTGGAGCGTGTTTCTTGTGATATACAACTTTTCTCATAATAAGTCTTCCTAAATGATTTGAAGTCCAAAATGTTTTTGGTTTGAATTACTTTATCAGAAAACTTGTTGCAGCTGCTGTTTTCTATAAGTACTTTTATTTCGCCAACAGTGTAAATTCTATTAAACTTGTTGATATGGCGCTTTATTGTTGCAAAGTCCCGATTGCAGGGCAAAAATGAATGGCCCCTTACTTGAAGAAACATTGTTATTTTCTCAAATCGACCTGTGTCTGTCAGTANAAAAACATTGTTATTTTCTCAAATCGACCAGTGTCTGTCAGTAACATTAAAAATCTAGACAATGCGTGATTCTTATTTTGACCACTGCAATTATCTGCAAACAGTCGTAATTCGGTAATTTCCTGTGGTACGTTTTTGAGGTAGTCATACAAGAAAGAGCAAACTTCATTAGGCGTCTTGTTTGCTGTTCCTTCATGGTATACATATACTTTTGCTGTTTTTTTCTTGATATCGTGAATCGAAAACACGTTCACTATAATCTGTCTCAGGTAAAATGTTTCTTGTACAGGGATTTGAAGAATGCATACATTTTGCATAAAATCTATACACAAGGAAAGAACACGTGGCTCATTCTTAGAGGTAGCTTCTTCCTGTAATTTGTTATAAAATGTTTTGGCACGCCTCTTATGTACCATTAACTCGGCAGTTTCTACTTTCTTGGCAGTGTCATTTAAGTGGCGGCTTCTAAGCTTTACGTTAAGCTTCTCACACTTACAACAACAGTCAATCTGTGGCCTTCAAAACCTGAGGTTAAAGTTCTCATTGAAAAATTCATAGAAATATGCAGCACTACAAATTCCTGGGTGTTCATCAACCAAAAGCCGTTATAAAGCCTTAGTACAAAGTTTGGCATCCAAATATTTTCTAACTTTACCAGCATAATGGCTGAGCTTGGTCAGGAAGCTCTCAATATGTTTTCTTAAAATTTCTTGGTTTTCGACACTTATTTTGTTAGCACTCTGTGACTTTCTTCTTCTATCAATAGGGCTTTTACCTTCTTTAGCAAGGGTTCTCAGCCTTTTAACACGTTTGTCACTAATAGAGAGCAAAGACAAAAATGCTTTGTAACATACCTGTGTTCTTTGGTTACCAACCATCAGATAGTATGCGTACATTTTATCAACATAACGTATATCTTCTTCTCGTCTTGGACGTCGTTTCTTTACGTCATGTATCTCGATCAGGCTTTGAATAAACAAGTCCTGTTCATTTTTGGATTGAAGGTTTAAAATGCGTTGCAGCACATCAACTTTATGCAATAAAAAAAACAAGAAGCTTTAAATAATGTAGCCTATATTACGTTAATAAGACAATAAAAAGTCAAGTTCTCCTAAAACTAAACAAAACTTGAAAAACCCTTACTTGCATGGAGGTCCTGTTGTTTTTTGCTCGGACAGTCCTGCCATGGTAGTCTTTGTACTCTAAACCTTTGCAACGTGAATCTTTCTTGACATTTATTTTCCATTTGGATTTATGTCTCATCCTTTTCTTCCCAATAACTTCATCTCAGTCACTTTCATTTTCGGAATCACTCACCATTTTATCATTGAAATAAAACACTTAATTATTTGTCAACAGAAAGCAAACTTTTATTGTTAGAAACAGTAATATCAACCAAACTGCAGATACATAACCCCACAATCACCACTTGGACATAAACAAAGAAAAAATGCATGTTTACAAACAAAAGAAATTAAATCAATAGTTGTTGCCACTACATAGAGAACAAAGTTTAATTTTCCAAGCATTTCTTATTCCAAGCTGAAAGGACTTCAGTCAGTGACTGAAGCCCTTTCTGCATAGAATATAAAAAATTGAGTTGTGTTTAGACAGTGTGTGGCAGTGAAACGGAAGTTTTTTTTTCATAGAAACATGGGTCTACCTTATAAGAACACAAATCCGTGGTTAACTCACTTTCGTCAATTTGGTGACTGAAGCCCTTTTTGCATTGAGCGATTGAAGTGTCTGATAGAAAGTTTTACTTGTCTCAGCATGAAGTCCAGGAGCTGCTTCTCCATGAGTCTGTGGTACTTCCGTATGAGAGCGCTCTGGTATGTCACACCGACACTAGCGCTGCTCCGCGGCGGGATTGAAGACTCATCGCCGCGCGGCCAGTTTTGCTCAGTGCATGACATGACAACTATCCACGGCGTCTTGACCATCGGCGCTACCCCAACTTGACGGGTCACCATTGCTAACTTTGCCCCAGGCATAGCAGGGAAACTATGTGGTGTTTTCGCATCAAAAGGTAAGACGTCTGCTGCAATGTAATTGCGTATCATTTCGCAAAGCTTTGCAAAAATACGGCGGTGGATAGTAAACGTTTTAGACGTGTTGGTAGGCGGGCTGAACATAGCAGTTAAGTGGCAATTTGACAAAAAATGAGACGCCACATCTCAGTGTATACACAGAAAGCATTACATACTGGACCTTCTGCCTGTTGTAAAACAAAGACCTAGGTCAGCACAGAATGGCTGGTGAAAATATTCCATTTATTTATTGCTAGAAAAATCAACAAATATCTGCAGTTTATAAGACTAGATGTCGTTTCAGTGCTAAGAGTTGACCTGAAATTTGAATGTCAAGAACTCATTACATCTAGATGTTACAAATTCAATAAAATTTATCGTTCTTTGAATTTCTGTGAAAATCTTGTACTCTTTCACAGAAATGTTGCTACGCGTAGCTCTCTTGCGGTTTTGCATAACATGTGACTATACATGCAAAAAACAAATGAACCTACTTTCCTTACCAGCATAAATTTACATATGTGAATAATTCATGTATGGCAGTGCGTAANCCTACTTTCCTTACCAGCATAAATTTACATATGTGAATAATTCATGTATGGCAGTGCGTAATCTTAACTTTACTTGTTACAGCCACTCCCTTCATACGGAAATTTATAATCCACAGTAAAATAGAAAGTAATCACCCACTATTCAATTAGAACCTTTACCACAAATTAAACAAATGGGTTCATTATGGAAGTAGCATACTATTTTTAATATATATATATATATATGCTAAATATTTTTAATATGAGAACTTGTTACAACATTAGCGGTAGTACTTCAAAAGTATTCTTAACTTTAAATACACTGGAATCTAAAAATTAATGATGGGACAGGTTTTTACGTGTATCGTCGCAAGGAGTGTTTCAAATATATACTAAACATACTATAACATCGTATGGGAAACTTGATTAATACTTACCAAGAAAGGTACCCAAAGGATTCAATAGCACCTCTATTCAATAGTGTGTTCTGTTCGCAGCAGGACGGAAGACAGAAACATCTATATGGCGGGCGGCAAGTAAGAAAAATGCAGTTCTCAGCAAGCTATATGATCCCCCTTGACTGCGATGCAGAATGTGAACCGCTTGTTCATGATCAGTATTATGTTGTCAACGACCGCTTTAGGCATCATGGGCCATGGGTCTTGAAGCGTCGATTGTAGCTTCAGAGTAATCGGTGATGGCTGGAGGCGTGCTGCCAGGTGTTTCCTAACAATGTCTTACATGAGCTTGATTGAATTTAGGTAGGCCACTGTACGGGCCAATCCAAATGACGAACATCTTCACTTTCCAACAACTCATTGACAGCCTCTCTTCAATGAGGTGTAGCATTATCACTCATGAAGAGGAACTCAGGGACCCAGTACTCTATACAAAACACACGTGAGGAAGGAGAACATCAGTATACTAGCGACCACCAGCGATGGGATCGCCTTTGAAGAAGCAGATCTCCATATGGTCACCAAACATTATGTCTTCCAAACGATAACTCCGTTACCTGTAAACTGGTGCCTTTTGACAATGTAGGACTGGTTTTTGCGTGTTCATCGCTCTCTCCAGATGAATAGACGTCCGGAATAGCTAGTAAGACATAATCGGCTCTCATCTGTAAAGAGCACTCGATCCCAATGCAAAGCTCCCGAGTCTTTGTGTTCCCTGCATCCAAGAATACGCTATCTGCGATGGGTAGGCGTCAATAACATACACCTATTGGTNAGTCTTTGTGTTCCCTGCATCCAAGAATACGCTATCTGCGATGGGTAGGCGTCAATAACATACACCTATTGGTTGCCGAGCGAACAAACCACCTGTGTGCAATCTCCTGGCTACAGTAAAACGCGATATCGGGTGTTCAGTAATGCGTTGCCTTTGTCGGGCGATTTCACTCTCTGTCTGCTGTCTGTCTGTCCTTGCCAGTAGGACAATATACCAATCCTCCGCCACAATGGTTGCTTGTTGGCGATCACTAATACACATTCGTACAGCTGCTTCGGTCGTTCGAAATGCTGTCCATGCTCGTGACACAATGCTGTGTGCGATCCTGAACTCCTCGGCTACACTAACCACTTTTCAAAATTCTGCCAGCTTCCCGGTGATTCAAATTCGGGCAAAGTCATCCAGATGTTGTCAACGGGATTGTGTGTTAGCCGTATCAGACATCATATAGCAACTCGACTTCATTAAACTCGATGTGCACTTTGAAGTAGCCTACATTTAAATGCTGAACTTACACAGCGCTCGTTTTTCCCACATATCACACACATAAACCGTACGTCATGCTGAGTATATGCGTATACCCCACAATACCGGACCATAGGTTCTCTCGTGATTGGTCCTTCAGTCTGTTCTGCATTTTCGCTCCGCTGTTACGTTGATTTCCCCGCTTAGTTCTTAATTTTTCGCACCATTGTATAGCTTCCTATACTCCGGCTGCAAAGTACCAAACATACGAAATGTATAACCCATAGCATTCAGTGCCTCTACAAATATATTTCAAAAGGTTTTTGTTCTAATGAGGTAACTTCGATATTTCCTCATTTATAATACACTAGTGGACCCGGCAGACGTTGTCCTGTTCGAACGTTGGCTTGCCTGCTATTAGCGGTAATATTTTTATTAATGTAAAAAAAGTAAAGTATATTGAAATAAATATTGAATCTTAATACTACAATAAATAAAGTTTGTTTTGTTTTTATCTTAATGCGAGTTGATGAACAATGTTATTCGTCAATCCCTGATGTGTATAAAAGAACAAACTTGATGGTTTGCCAACGCGAGAACACGCAACATATAATTGGCCATGTGAGAAGCACGGATTTTCTAGATCCAACACACAAATGGACATTGTTTGGCCTTGCGACTTATTAATAGTAATTGCGAATGCCAAGCGAATTGGAAATTGCAGGCGTCAGAATGGAATAGGCGAGTCTGAAGTGATAATTGGGATCCGTGGCAGGAGAACATCTTCATCTTGAAACTTGCCGTTCAAAATGGTAGCTTCAAGAGCATTGCCCATGATTTTTTTATGACCAATCGCGTGACATTGTATAGCTTTGGTGCATTTAAATTCCGAAGCAAAGTGATTGGTGAACCAATTTTTTATCACAAGTTATGTGGTGGCATTCCTGGTAAATCCAGTGAATTTAAGAATTCAACAGTGTAGTTGACTGCTTCGTCAGGATCGACAACAGTATCGTTCGATTTGAACGACATTTCATTGCTAGACAATGGCTGTTGTATTTTGAAATAAATAGCCTATACATCGATATTTTTTGCGGCCATAATAGCGCGTTCTAGTAGCTACGCATAATTAATGTAATTAGCGCGCTAATCTCAAATTTGGGACTATGCTTTCGATCAAAGCATCTTTCGTGGCTACCATTTTGCAAAAATTGTCTGGCAATTTGATGTATTGTGTATTTCGATGCAGTAGAATTTTTCCATTGCCAATGTTGAGAAATTGTTCGGAGAATGACAGTGGTAATGGATTGTTTTGCATTTGAACACACATATTTGTGGTAAGGCGTAATGTATTGACATTTCTCCATAGGTATGATTGTTTCAAACATTTATCAATTTCGTCCGCATATGTAGCGCGTGGAATGACCGGCATTGTCTGTCTGAAATCACCGGACAGCAGCAGTAGAGTGTCATCGAAAAGTCTGGAATTATCGTTGAGATCATTCATCGTTCTATCGAGAGCTTCAAATGAATGCTTGTGGGCCATAGTGCAATCATCCCAGATAATAATTTTGCATTTTTGAAAAATTTTTGCCATGCTGGAATGCTTCATTATTCATCACATTGCGTCTGGATTTGTGTGAACGTTCAATGGCAACTTTAGTGCTGAATGTGCTGTCCATCCACCATCAAGAAACGTCGCTGCAATGCCTCATGAAGCAATTGCCAACGCAATATGATTTTGTGATCGAATTCGCGCAAGTATCAGTGAGATGAGGAACGTTTTGCCAGTGCTGCCTGGAGCGTCCAAAAAAAATAATCCGCCTTGTTGTGCTGTAATTGACAAATTAATTCGATCGTATATGTTCTTTTGCTCAGTAGTGAGCAGTTGCTCATTATTTGCAACAAAAGTAGTCAAAGAGGCCGCATCGAACTGTTGTTCGCGCTGAACATCGCAGTTAATGATGTCTGTTGCTGGGCGGTTAGGCAATGGCATGCCCAAATGAATGAGTGGCATATTTGAAATGAGAATGCAAATATCCTCAATCTTTATTAACGCCTCGTATATATTTCTGGGGAAAAATCAATATTGGGATCTTGATCAGCGGTCCGAATTCGATGCAGAATGTCTTCGCTCATGGAATCTTTATATTTGTCCCAGAGAGCAGAAGCTTGCGACAGAAAACATGTCGTCAACAATATGGCGAATAATTGGTGAATTTGATGAGGAGAGGAACTCAGTACTGCATCGGTTAGTGTGAGATCCCAATGGTTGTCATCTTCCAGCAAATGCAATTCGCGATACGTATCTTGGTACACGTCGTACAAAATACCATTGACTGTTCGCAAGTATTGGAAGGACGTCAGTCCAGGAATGTTAACCAACAGCAAACGCATGAAGAAGCATTCGAGTTGCTTTGGATGGACTGTGTATAATCGGCCTAATGCATTTCCCATAAATATGCCGTCGTATCCTTGGATTGGAATGCCTCGCTTTCGTGGGTCCCACTTTTTTTACTGTTTGTTCCGCGTGAAAAATCGTGGCAAATCAGTATACATTAATTTTTTTTTGTGAATTGACTGAAGATACCTGGTTGGTTGCATAGTTAAAAACTCGGTTAGTGTGGTTTTTTGGGCAGTTAATGCTTGTTGTATAGCAGTCACTTCAGTGAAATATACACGCTGTCCATTTTCAAGGTGCACGGCCAGATTTAGAACAGCAGGGTCTCTGTTGTGTATTGGAAAACTCAAAATGCGCCAAACTGCTTCATTGCTGCTAATGTATCGGCCCATTTGATAACTTCTTATTTCGTCTTTATCATTTACATTTTGAACATCAAATACAGCCATACCGCTGCCCTTATGAACCTATTTGCAAACGTATTTGATGGACTTCACCGAACTGCAGAACTCAATGTTTATGTCTACTTCGTAGGTTTTGGACAGCAATAGCGAATACGGAACCACCCAGCGATTGTCAATGTCAACCCGATTGCCACCGATTGACATGTGCAATTGATATGATTGGCCACCATTGTCTGTGTCTCTACGACGATACAATGGATAACCATCGATATTAGTGATAGTATCGTTTAAACACATTTTTGGGAAACATTTCGCACATTTTCCATTGTCCATGCAAGGCACCGTCATGTTGAGATCACCACATGGACCAATGTCAAACAACTCTTAATCGATATTCCGATCCGGAATTTCTGCTGGAATAATTTTATCAATTTATTCTGGCCGTACTTTGTCGACCAACTAAATCAAAATATGTGCATGTGGCAAACCTCATTTTTGCCATTCAACAGAATACAGCCAGCAACGTGTTTCGCGGAAAACATAGTGATGTGTAATCAAGTTCATCAACGATTTTAACTTTTTTTTTTAATACACGTGCAGTTATATCATGGCGATGCATTGCTGTTTGGCCTGGCAATAACGAAATTTTAATTTCATCCCAGTTTGGATTGCACGTAAATGTAATGAACAAATCTGGTCGGCCGTACGTGCGCACAAAAGTCATGGCGTCATGAATATATATTGGGATATGACAAGGACTACCAATAAATTATGATGGAAGAATATATGCGGTACCGATGTAGTTGATATTAGTTGTTTCATCTACGTTACTGACAATAGCATCACGAAAATGAATGTACTCCACGCAACGCAGCTTCGCTTGATTATACTTGATGTACCGTAATCGCTCGCTTTCAATTTTTTCATACATATCAACGATGTATTGATGAAACAGCTGGCGGCATCGGAAAATGTTGTTGTCTTTATTTGCACGAATCATCAAACGATATGCGTAGAAGTTCGTCACGCTCACTTTCTTGTTGGTTTCTGCACCTGCAAAGTAAAAGTATAAATAAGACAAACATAAATTAATTGTACAGAAAAATAAAAAGAAAACAATGTGTATATTGTACCTGTCACTGGATTTCTTTGTTTGATGTTGCAATGATATCCTACTTCTCCTTCCCAAAATATCAATGTATATTTCAAAGCGTCGTAAGAACGATGACTGTCTTGAATTGTCTGCACCGTGTTATCTCTGCGTTTGATCCGTATATCTCGACGTTCGTATGCGTCGCAACCATAACAACTGCAACTTCATTAACGGTTGTTGCATTGTATCGGCCTGCGTGCTCTCTAGATGGTACTTTGCTTTGATGACGATCATGTAGCTGTCGTTTTGCAGTTGGTTTTAATCAGTATTGAACAACTTGACCAACTGGTTGTGATATCGGAAAAACGGTTCCAAAGTCACCACCATTTCTCGCTCCTCCATCTGCTCGATGTGATTGTATTGGCAGTGTGTGTTTATTCGTTGCTCCTCGTTGCCCATCAAATAGATTTGCAAGAATTTTGGATCGGCATCAGGCATTGACATTAAAGAACCAATTTGATGATACATTTGGCCCTGAATCTTAAACGTTGATTCAAAACTGCGACCATCCTGATTCTGAAAGGTTTTTGTTGCTCCAAATGATATAATTTAGGTGCAAGAATTGAATTTACGAATTTTACGCAAAAACAATTTTGATTGAGGTTTGGCTCCAGCCAATAGTGTTTTCAACGGTTCTGGCGGCGACTTCAATGGTGGCAGTACAACTTTTCCAGACGCACAGCAGAAACCGGCAGATTCACCGTTGTATTTAAATGCATAGCTGTGTTGACATACTTTGTCCATAGCGCCAATGACAATTTGTGAATGTGACGAATAGTCGATGTCCGACTCTTATTCGAACGCATGGCGGAGAAGTAACGTACGTGTCAATGCGCGATGTACTTGCAAGCGCTGTCGTTCGTGTGCTCTGTGTGTGTTGGTGACTCGTTGACGCGCCTGTCTTTCTTTCAATTCATTAGCTCGAAGGCGTTCGTTGCGTTGCTTTTGACTTTCATTTGCACGTGTGTTTTCAACCTGGTCTCTTAAATTAGCATTGTCCGTCAATTTATCTTCTGCCTTTCTATTTAACCGACGGGTTTGGTTTATTTGTGAATTCCGTGTACCTCGACGAATGTTTTCTCCTCGTCCACGAAGACGTGGCATTGTTCTGTAATGAGCACAAAACACATAAATATAAGTAAATTATATTTGAATTTAATGGATGTTATAGTTAGTTGAACATGTTGTTTAACACTCCATGAATGTTACATGTTCTGATATACGAAAAATTTTAAATATCCAAATAACGTCAATTATTTATAAACTTATAGTTCTTTTCATTAACAAAAATTGGGGGATGGTTTGGGGAGGGTGAAATTTTGTTGTTGTATGTTCTGATTTGTGAAAAATAATAAAAAAATTAAAATTAAAATTTTTTGTCAAAAAATAAAATAAATTATTTCCTGGAACCCGATCATAGCACCACCTACCGGGTACAATTGTGAATCTTAAATATCCAGGGACCCACTCAAACACACACAAAAAATCTCATCAAAATCGGTCCAGTCGTATAGGAGGAGTTCAGTTTCATATAACGCGTACAGATGAATGATATATAGATATAAAGAGGTTTTTTTCATTTTAAAAAATAGATGTGGGGTTGGGGGGTGAAATTGTGTGGTTATATGTTCTGATATGCAAAAAATCTTAACGAAAAAAAAAAAATTGTCAAAAAATTAAATAACTATTTCCTGGAACCCGATCACAGTTCCACCTACCGGGTCCAATTGTGAATCTAAACCATCCAGGGACCCACTCAAACACACAAAAAATTTCATCAAAATCGGTACAACCGTTTAGGAGTTCAGTGATATACACACGTACAGAATAATTATATATAAAGATAATACATACTTTTTATGCTAAATTTTCGCTCTTAAATGCGTATGTATACAGTTAAATGGTAGATAATATTGTACCTTTATAAACTTCAAATATACTGTTTATTTATTAATCGGTCAAATTGTTCCAAGAAGGTGGCATTCGACTCATAAATATTAATAGGCATAATTTTGCTAATAAGAATTTTTATATCTTAGCATTATATTGGTATACGAAGATATGTTACAAATACATTTTTCATAGCCAAATTTGATTAAAACAGCACATTTAGTTCCAGAGGTATGATATGCACGCTTAATTATTCATGTGGTGAAATTTGAAAAAATTTCAGATTAACTAGGTTATTAACCACTCAAATTAATACTCTCTTCAAGAAATGCTAGTATACCATATTTGGTTTTAATCACTTGTATAGTCATTGAAAATTTAGGTAGTATATTATCGAAAACTGTAAAAGTCAGATGTTCCTTTGGCATTAAATGCATAAACATTTCCTTGTAGTTAGGTTTAAGGTTTGAAAATCTATTTGAGGACGACATACGGGGGTAACAAATACATATATAGTCGTACCATTGCATAAACCTTTCCTTCAAAGGTAAATATGCTAAAAACAGTTAAATATTTGTAAGTCTTCAAATATGTTTGTTTGAAATCGTCTTGAAAATGATTTGGGAAACCTGTAAATCTCTGTCAGTAATCATCATATTTATTGGAATAGAAGTTCAATGCATGATAAGCTGAACATTAATGTTTCTGTGCTCGCACATTCACATACAAAGTACGAGGATGCCGGAACAATTCGTTTTGTGCCATATAAACTGTTCTCAGAACACCACATATCATTTGACATTCACAGCATTTTCCAGGCGTGTTATAAGCGTGTTAGGCATTCCGCAAAGAGGCATGATGAAGCCGTAGTAATAACTGTCAAGGTTTGAGAGAGAGAGAGAGAGAGAGAGAGAGAGAGAGAGAGAAGAGAGAGAGAGAGATTGTGGGAGATATATATATTTGGGTGACTTTTAACGAGTTCGTGAATCTATAGTCTGAGAGAGGGCGGGTATTAAAACTGCGATGTGCACAAAGTAGTGTAAAAATTAATGTCAATTAATTCATAAAAATATTTACTATTATTATAGTAGTGTACATACGGGGCTTTTGGCACACGCATCTGGCATGTCGGAGTTGTACGCCATGACCTCAGAGGCGGAGGTCGTGGCCTGCAGCCGGCGGACAGGGACGGCCATATTATCGACAAAATTGTGTGTTTTACCCCTAACATTACATCTGAAATTAATTATTTTACAAAAAAATCCTTTTTTTCCCCAAAAAATTTCCAAGAAAAAAAAAAGGAAAAATGAGGAAAGTGGATTTGAAGCTCCTCGAAGCAACAGCCGAACAATCCTCAGTCAAGCAAGAGGATTAGAGGCTCTTAGCCGAATGAGTCACTTAATCATCGGAGCAGGAGATGAGGATTCGAGACTCCGAGCCAGGTAAAGGGGACTGGGGAAGATCAACGGACCTGGTCCCCTCCTTTGACCATAAATCCTACACCTACCACATCCACAATCCGCTTCCACCACCATTCCCCTCTTCAATCCACCCCACACTGCCTCCTACCCACCCCCACCATCCCCAACACGCAAACTACCTCACCCCATCACACCTCACCGTCTCATAAATCATCACACCACTTCACAACTCCCTCGTCCATCATCACCCAATCCTCCCTGGCCATCAAATTTCTAAAAATAGAGCAACATATAACATTAACCGCACACACTCGCCGTGCCACCCCCGCCCTCTCTACACCAAATTATTAATTGACGTTACATAACAGAAGTTATCGCTCCCCCTACCATTAATGGTATATGCCCATTGGCTGCTAAATTACGAGTTTGGCATATATTTTGCCAGTTTTGGAAACCAAAGAAGTGTTAATTATTTCTGTGTTTAGTATTTACCAACAGAGAACTCCCATGTCATCCATTTCCTAACTTTTTTTTGAAACCGCAAACATGAAGTATTTACTAATAATATTTTAGTCGGGAAAAATCGCAAAAATTAAACATTTATCTAAAAATCGAGGAACGTACATCAACTGCACTATCATCCCACTACTCTCATCCATTCCCCTCCCCACCCACGCCCCTCTCAATAATAACAATTTNGGAACTTACATCAACTGCACTATCATCCCACTACTCTCATCCATTCCCCTCCCCACCCACGCCCCTCTCAATAATAACAATTTTTAAAATTCTAAAAATAAAAAAATCTTAGTCATTGAAGAACATATAACGTTAAATTCACACTCATCCCTTTACACTCACCTCACCACCCTCTTCGCCCCTCCCACTCCTAATAATAAAAATATTGTGAAAAATCGTATTAAACCGAAAGAAAATAATAAAAGGCAGGTAAAATATGACATCACTAACTTTCGACGCCCATGTTGGTATCCTTGACCTTGATCCAAATAACCTTGAACACGGAAAATCCAAAAAATCGCGAAAAAATTCGAAAATTTGTAAAAAACCATTGAGTAAAAATTACATGCCTAATACAAGAAACCATGTCAGTTAGGTGTGACCCCAAAAGTTCGGTTATTTTAAAGATGGCAGATCACAGCCACTCCCTGGTACGACGATCAGCAGACGTCTGAATTCCGACCTCTATAATTAATTTTCTATATAGCCTATCAAACTTACAACACAAAAGCTAATTATTGACTTTATGTAGCACATTAACCCCCTCGCCTTTTCCAACACCGACAACACACCTTTCGTCGCTTTACTTATCTTGCCATTTAATTACCATAGTTCAGCAACCAACAATATTTACGCGTGTCACCATCAATTCAAACAATTCCGCCCCTCCCCTCTTTCGCCCAACACTTATAATAACACGCAATAGCTTGTTCCATCGTCATGCACCCTCGCCATCAACCAGCCACACGATTTCCCACCCCTCTCTCTTTCTCTAAAATGAAACCCAACCGATTCCTGCAAAAAAGGCTAGAACAGTGGTCAACACACACCCACCACACCACCCAGCTATACCAACAGTCGATGAAAACTAATCTCGAAAAAGTTGACTTATATGAATGACCGGACCAACTAACCAGATGCGAAACATTACTGAAAAATGTTCTCCAGTTTATATGCTTGCCTTTTAGAACTCAGCCGATTTCTTAATCGACCCGTGTACTTCAGATCCTACCATGGCCCCTCCTCTTGCACACACTTGAATACATTTTTATCTAAAACAGACTCTCACAATCGATTGTACACGCCACTGAATTAATAAGTCTTTCAGAGAAGCAGAATGGTCTGAATAAGAAATTAAACTCGCATTATTATGTTTGAATAAATTTTATTTATTTACTTATTATTATCATTCTATCTTTCTAATTATTTCAAGCATTCAAACTTTACATTTCTCAGATGCTCGCAGATCATTGACAGTAGCCAACAGTCTCATCTGATATAACACTGATCCTTCAGTTCATTAATGATAGAAGATAGCTCGTTAATGTGCGAGAAAGTTCCATCTTCTTGCAAAGCGATCAAAGGTTTCAGTCTATCAACAAGTTCATTTGGGTCTTCGGTAAACATTTCTGTGTTCTCAGCATCTTCTGCCTTCTTCATTTCACTCGTTTAGCAAATGAACGAGTATTCTCGACGCCTTCGTCCTTCTTTACACCACTTGTCGAAGGAAACTCGCTGGTGAAATGTGTGGGAACATCGAGAGAATCATCATCCTTCTGAACATCTCCATTAACACTGTCTTCAGAGTCATTATCATCAATGCTGTCCTTATAATCGTCTTCCCCGCCTGTTTCATCATCAATATCAAGTTTACTTCTCTGCCTAGAAGTCGCATGGACATCATCAGTATTTATAGCCGACGACAGTTTATTTTGAAGTTCGTCGACTTCACGCGAAAGTATTGCAAGTTCACATTGCACACAAACCGACACTTTGGCACTCATTATGTATTTAGCATTAACTGTCTCATCATTATCGCCTGATGAATCTGTACCCACCGATGCTGCATGGGGTATTGGCGACATAACTTGCTGGCTTCCAGTAGATGAACCCTTGCAGATCTCGATGTGTTACTTCAATATATCGCCTTTCATAAATTGCATGTAACCAATTGCTGTAATGATTCTTCACGCGAAAATGACTCTTTGTACAGGTGGTTTTCTCATGTCGCCGGGTATGGAAGCTTTTACTTTATAGCTTTTCACTGTAGCAACACTATTTTCTTTGTAATATTCCAGCTATGGGAGAAGGTACATTAATAGAGGTAAGTTCTATAGTAGACTTCGTACGATCATTGTCATGCATCATAATCATGATAAATCTAACGTTCTTTCTACAATAGCAACAGTGACCCCTATATAAACACTCCTGCTCTGCAAATGACCAGTAAATGACCACTCCTGTTACTCAAATTACCCTTAAATGACACTTCCTGCTCCGCAAATGATTCCCCTGCTCCAAAAATTACTCATTCTGTTCCATAAACGAACTCTAATGACCCCTCCTGCTCCACAAATTACCCCTTCTGCTCAGCTAATGACCCCTATATCAACCCTGATTGCAGTATGTGCGGTGCCGATGGCTGTGCGTGCGGTGCTGATTGCGGTACCGATTGCGATGCTGATTGATGGAAAGATTGATGGAGAGACTACTCCTGCGGACTGACTCCTGCATGCGATGTCTGAATGCCTGCATGTGATTGGCCAGCTATAATCACATGAGAACTCGGTGATTGGCTAACCGTTGTCCGCACAATATTTCAAAGTAGCAGAATTAAAATTAATGAAATTAAAAAGTATTGTATAAAATGCCACTGTAATGTATGTACAAATATAAAACTACATAAAAACATAATTTTTTTAATTGAAGAACTTAAATTTTTTAATAAATGATATCGATTTGATAAATTATGCAATTAATCGAAGCCCAGCATGATGCATGTTAGTATACCGATGATGGGAAAAATAACTATTCAAATTGGATGGAAATAAGATATTTTCGAAATGGAGTTGGTATTAAACAAATATGAGTTCCGACGTGCGGTGTGCTAATGCAAAAATACCTTGTCGCTGTAACTGTATGGGATTACTTTTCTCTCGTGATGACGATATGGGGTGGTACAGCCAACATGCCAGGATAGATGAATAACTACAATTCGTGGAGTACAGATGCTGCAGTGAACTGACCAGCTGTTGGGTTGTGATTATCTCCTCCACGTTGGCGTATAACTGAAAAAGTAATTTTCCAGTCTTCCTTGGTTCAATGTTCTTGGTTACCAAACAGAAAATCCTTTAATCTTATGTTCTTACCAGAGATGGAATGTGTTGAGATAATAGTGGCTGTGGCGGGAGAGCAACGAGCCACGGTGGTGTGTGCACCTGATGTTATATGTACACGATAGAGGCCCAATAGCTGGAATGTCCGATGAGTAAATAACTTCACTATAGAAAAAGCCGCGAGACATTTGACTCTATCTTCGCACCTAAAACCTGTGTTGTATCGAATAGGCAGACTTTGCCCCCATGTCGCGAGCCATGTCATAAAGTTATGCATTCTGAGGGTCAATCCACAGTTGGGCAAATAATTTCTCCAATTTGGAGGAGTAACCTCACCACCAAAAAAAAACACCAAACTTCGAATATGGAGGCGAGGCCTCCATATTCAGCTTCGTCGTGGACGAAGCTGAGGTGTTGCAGACCAAGGTGTTGCAGACGAAGCTGAAGTAACGAAGCTCAGGTGTCTTTACGAGAATCGAACTTTTAGGGTCACGCACATCCAACTTGGTTTTTCGTATTAGTTACGTAATTTTTACTCTACGGTTTCTTACGTTTTTTGTTATTTTTCGCGATTTTTTCTTTATTTTCTGAGTTCAAGGTCATTTACGTCATGGTCATGGTCACCAACATCCAAGATGGGTGTCGGAGTCGGTGATGTCATACTTTTCTTAACTTTTGTTAGTTTTTTTTCAGTTTTTTTTACGATTTCTCTAAATTTTTATATGATTGGAAGTTGGTGGTGTTGGAGAGTGGGTGATGTTAGTGTAATGGGACGAGTGTTAGGTTAACGTAATATATTACTCTTTATTTTGCATTTTTTTATTATATCTTTTATGATTGGGTAGGGTGTGATTGGGAAGGTGTTTAGGTGAGGGTGGTGGGATGAGAGTGATGTTAATGTTGTATGTTACAAAATTTTTGGAATTTTTTTATTTTTTTGCGGTTTTTCTCTATTTAAATATTACAGTAAATACTTATTGTTTGGGGTATCCAAACATTTTTTGGAAATGAATGACATGGGAGCTCTCTGTTGGTAGATGCTAAAAAAAAGGAAATAACTAGCATATTGTATAATGTCCAATACTGATAAAATATATGCTAAAGTCGTTATTTAGCGGCTAATGGTAATATACCATTTATTGGTATGGAGGAGCGATAATTTCTGTTCTGTGAGCCCAATAATTAATTTAAGGGAGGAGGGTGGGTGAGGTGGGGCGAGTGTGTGTGGTAAATTATATGTTTCTCGATTTTTTTAATTTTGTTGCGCGGGTTGTTTGAGGCGATGAGGGTGAGTGACGGTGTTGGGGTGGTTGAAGAGGGGTGTTAGGGGGGTTAGGGAGCGTGGTTAGTTGGCGTGTTGGTAAGGCGGTGTGGGGTAGTG